>OY101448.1:21420275-21432775 GCA_956483635.1 Panzeria rudis | reverse complement strand
ATTAGAAAAACGAGCAAACAGTGAAGTTTAGAAAGAAAGGTGAACCATATACATTTCTATGGTTCAATATAGAAGAGGCGTTTCTCGAGTTTTATTTATTTTACAAGAAAAAGGAAACTCTAAATAAAAACCCATTTTTAGATGGCTTTGGTAATTTTTCTTTTCTCCATTCGCTTTTGAACACTTGCAATTAAGAAGCAAATAAAAAAGTTTCAACAAATATTTCATCGTGTAAATTTAGTTTAGAAATAAAATGAAAAGAAAACTAATACTAAATTTATTTCATGAAATTTTCTTCATGAAACTTTACTTATTTGCTTGTTGCAAGTGCGGAAAAGCTAATGGGGTGAAGAGAGTTTACAAAAAACAAGGAGCAGTGTTAGGAACTTTGCTATTTCTTATATATATAAATGATCTCCATTGTGTATGTTTGCAGATGTTGCACTTATTTATATAAGTGGCAAGAATACAGAAGAGTGTGTGCGGGTTCTCAATAGAGAATTAAAAATGTAGAGAAATATCTAAAAATGAATAAATTAAAACTTAATGTAAATAAAACAAAAGCAATGATTATAAATGGCTATACGGATGAGAGAATATATATTGAGGATGCACAAATAGAACAAGTTGATGAAATTAAATACCTCGGCGTCGTGCTGGACAAAAAACTGAAATTAGATCTGCACTTCAATTATATTTGCAAAAAGATTTCTAAAAAAATTGCTTTCCTAAATAGAATTCGCAAAAAATTTCTATCGATACGTCTATACGAATATACAATACAACCGTGAAACCTCACTTTGAATACTGCTCAACACTACTATTTTTGGGTAACCAACAAATGAAAGATAGATTGCAAAAACTACAGAACAGGGGCATGAGGTGTATATTGCAGTGTCATAGGTTAACCCATATTCGTGATATGCTACAGAAATTACAATGGCTCTCAGTTAATCAAAGACTGGCGATGAATGTTATAATATACATATATAAAATAAAATTCGGATGGCTGCCAAACTATATGAAAAAACATTTGGTATATGTTGCTGATGTTCAACCTTACAATTTGCGTAATGCTGGTGATTTTAGAATAAATTTTTGTAGAACAAATTTTAATCAAAATTCCTTATTTTACAAAGGTCTTAGTTTGTTTAATCAAATTCCTTCAGAATTAAAAAATGAAACTAACTTTTATGTATTTAAGAAATATATAATAGAATATATACAAATTTCTTTTTAATGTATAAAAATCCATAGATTTAAGCTAAACTTATTGTTTTAAATGGCATAAATGCTAAAAAATAAAAAAAAACCACATGAAATTTTATTTCCTACCACTTTTTTAACCCAACTTGTTTTCCAGTCCATTCTATTAGCAAATAAAGTTTAATGCCAAAAATTTCATGAAATATTTCATCGTGCAAATTTAGTTAAAAAAAATACAAATAAATAAAAATTGACTACAAAACAATCGATTAATCGGATAATTAATCGGAATGGAAAATTTAAATTTTTGATCGAAAAGTCGAAAATCGATTTGTTGCTTCGTTTACGATTCACTAGTGGACATTCGACTTAAACTTTCCCACACTGAAAGTGACTGGAAAGACGTCTGCGGGGAGTTTATTCCACATACGAACTGTTCGGCCAAAGTACGAATTCTCTCTGTAATGCGTAGTGCGGTTCACTGGCAGATCGACCACAAATGGATGTGCACTTAATGAAAAACGTATTGTAGGCAAAAATGTACGGTTTCGGGAACCAGTTCCCCAATTTCATTAGAACACATTCCATTGTAGTAGCGATAGAACAGCGAAACACACCCCACATTGCGTCGATGATCCAGTGAGTCAATAGAGTTGGCTACCCTACCGTCACCGATAAGCTTCAACGCTCTCTCCTGTACGCGGTTGTGTAACTTCAAAATAGTCTTCGAAGCACCGGCTCATACATGCGAGTTGTATTCCATTTTCGGTCGGATATAGGTGGTATAAATATTAAGGAGATCAGATGAAGTGAAGTAACTCTTGCACTTGAAAAATGTGACCGTTCCATCCAACATCACATTGGATTTTTATGCCAAGAACATCAAGAGCTTTTGATTTCTCAATACCTATACCGTCCGCAATTACAGACGAAGCAGCATGTTCGGTCATACGGCTGTGCGTAAGCATAAATTGGGTCTTACAAGCGTTAAAATCGACCATATTCGCATGACCCCATTTGGAAATTGTTACAACGCCAAGCTTGGTCTATTGATGAATGAATAGGAATGGCAAATGCTGCCTTCATCTGCGAAGGAGTAGATAGGGTTGGAAGTTTGACAGAGGTCATTAAGAAAGATAAGAAATAGGGTAGGAGAAAGGAGCCCTGCGGTTCCCCTGAATTAATCTTGAACCCGTTTGATGAGATCCCATCTATAACAACTCGATCCCTGAGAAAGCTTGACATGAATCGAGAGAAGTCATCACCGACACCGAATTAAGTCGATTACATTGAACTCGATTTTTATGTTAGAACGTATTATTAAAAAGTCTTTAAATAGAAGGAAATTGCTATAGACTCAAAAAATCAGTAAATGTTAATATTTTAGAGGCTAACATAGTTTTTAATTTAAAATTTTGTAATTATTTATTGACTGATCTGAGCGAACGATGACATTAACGCCTTTTTTCTTGGATACCATTAATCGCCGCCAAAATTCGGTATCAGTATAGTTGCCAGAGCATAATCCATCAGGAAACAAACGTTTTTAAACAACAAAAACCAGAAATTCTAAATCTATTTGACATGAACTACTTGATAACTTATCAATGGCCAACCTAACTTAATTTTTTCTGTTGACAACTTACCTTCAATACTGGCACTAAAGCTGGTTCATCTGTATAAATACGCACGATGTCGTCCAAACCAGCAACAGCAATTTTAAAACAGTTTGGGTGCCAGACAACGCAACGAATATATGACCTTATCCAATTCCTAAAAAAAACATATGAATTGAAAATCTGACTATAGAAAGAAAATATAACATTTTTATTGTCTACCTAGTTTCCGAATGTTTGGCTATACTAGCTACTCCTTGTTCTTTCATGTGAGGAAATACTTTAGACTTTAAACGTTTCAAAAAATCTATAGTTCGAAAGGTAAATTCGGCGGCTGAGGAAATCATTGGATTAGAGCTGGCAGTTTGATTGTCGCGCGCCTCATTTAGAGCCTCACTAAATCCACTTTCAAAAAAAGTGCGTATAATTCGTTTCAGTACACCTTCGTTTACAGGCACCATGACATTGCGCCAAGAATCAACAACTTTATTAGACAGGGAGGATCCAGCTATAGAAGTGCTATTGAAAGCATCACAATTCAAGTTTATTTCAGGATAACATTCTAGCTAATTAATTTAAAAAATAGTTTAATAATCACATTTATTAATTAAATGTAATGGCAATATTACCTACCACATTAGAATTGCCTTGAATTTCACGTTGTGGCAAAGCACATAGGGGTCCCATTCTTTCACAGACTGGCACCGCACCAGAAGAATGAAATGTGGACATATCTTGTAGGGAAACCATTTTGATAAAAATAGTTAGTTCAAAGTTCCTAAAATTATTAAATGTGCACTCCAAAGTATAACTAAGTTCCTATAAGCTCTAAATTTTTACCAAATTGCCGGTAAAAATATTCTTTGATTTGTGAATGTTGCCAGATATGACAATACTGGCAGTTTAAAAACTAAAATTGTTTGACGATTTTTTCACCAACTATAATATTTCTAACATGGTAAAAAAATATAACATGCAATTTATACGGTGATTACGGTGTTGGTACAACATAATCAGCAAACATACTTGTGTAATTGTATGTGCAGTGCAACGTAGTTATTTGCAAGTGTGTGTACATATTGGTAAAAGATAAACAAAATTTTACAGCTCATATCACGAAACAAGCAAATAATAAACTAGTCAGCTGGCGTTCCGAGCAGGGAATGGTAAATCGATTTCGATTCCAATCGAAAATCGATTTTGTGTTATAAAAAGTTGATTTTTCGGAACGCTTGTTTTCTAAAAATGAATTAATAGTAACTGCAAAGAATAATCACATAAATTAGCCCATTTTTTACGAACAACCTTGAGAAATCTTTCTGAAAATAGCCACGTCGAATAATTTGTAATGTTTTTTTTTTAGATTCACCTAATTTATGTAAAAGAAAATTGCTAAAATTAAAAATTTTCATTTTTAATTGTGTTTTGTCTGGTTTTCTTTGTGAATGTTGTTTAATGCTTATTTGAATTTCCATTTCATCTTCGATTTTGAGGTCCGATTATTCGATCTTGAAAATCGAAACGAAAAAGGTTGATCGAAAATCGATTTTTGAGTCTGTTTACCATTCCCTAGTTACGAGAGTAACTAGTATAATATTCTACCATGATTTCTAATAGCAACTTTTCACTATATGCATATGTTCGCCTCAGAAAATGCGTTCATGGCAAGGTAGATTGAGCAGGTACCACTACAAGAACAGCTGTTTTTGTAAATTTGAGAATGTGTGCGTCACACAGACAATAGATTTTGACACATGTTTGGGAGTTTTCTATCAGCAACGGGCATGTGTTAGTAAATTTGAGAGAGCTTATGAATGTGTGCGACTCACAGATAATGGATTTGACATATTTCTGGGGTTATCTACTAGCAAAGTACATGTGTTTTTTGGTGTTGGATTTGTTTTAGTTATGGTGGTACCTGTAATGAATATGCCTTGGTCCATGGGATATCAAACATTTTACCGAAAAATGTGTCAAAATGTCATTTTGATATACAAGCAGAGAACGTCAATTCATAGCGGGTGGCCTCGACAGCTGAGGGTGTTACAGTTGGCCTGTTTCGCTGCTCTGCGGTGAACGTTTCGAAAATAGCTTTCCATGACTTTAGTTAACTTAAAATTGTTGCAGTTTGTCTTTACAAAAAGCTAAATTTGAATAAAAATAGTTCCGTCATTTTGATACTAAACATCGACAAAATGAAATTAGATTCAAGTCTGGCAACTGCACATGAGAATATGCTGCAAAAAAGTGTAGTAGACTGCACAGAATATTGATTAGAATTATTAGTCTATGGTAGACTGTAGGACTGCCAGCATAGTACTGTACACTAGTTTTATGTGCGTTTCCATAATACCATGAGAAATAGTATGTTTCCATTATGGTTGACTAGTTAGCGCGTTTGACTACATGCCCAGAGGTCTTCAGTTCAAGACTAGTTTCAGGCAAGCCAACAACATCATGCATTTTTCTCATGTGCATAGGTGTGTTATTGTGTTGGTTGTTGTTGGACTGTTGAAGTGATGAAGGCATAGGCACTGATCACCTTGGCAGTACAGGCAGCGATTAATACTAACGTATCCTAATGCACTTCACAGCACCCTCCTTCGTAGGTATTGTACCAGAACCGTAGGCGAAGTAAAAGAACAAATAAAATGGATATACAGCTTAAACAGTTCAATGCCTCTACTTGACACCAGAGGGGCTTGCAACACTGCTCTACAAAAAAACGCGCAATAGCAGGGTTGAATTAAGCTTTCTATCTCTCTCCCACTTCACTACCTGTTCTCTCTACACTATCCCTTTCCCAAAGAAGGTAACCCATTAATTAATTAACTGGTAGGCATTAATTGCCTGGTTGTATTACTTCTCTTTAAAAAAAATAGCTTTGAGCAAAATATGTCGAAACGTTTCCATTATATTGAAGTGTTTTTAAGTTCGAGTTTTCGTAATGAGTTTGATGCTTTTACTGTTTTGTTTAGATTATTTGAACATCTTCTTCGAAAATAGAATGCGGTCGCAAACACTGTCACTTTATGCGCATTTGTCAATAACAGTAAATGGATGACCCAAAGTTCCATTTGTAATCATAGAGGCTGTGCAGTGTTGCACAGACAAGTATTGACATAATAGGAGCAAAACAGCCTGTTTGAGGTGTTATGCTCATATGACAATTGTATAGGAAAACATGTAGCAAAATACGTATTTTGCGCAAAACGCATATTTTGGCCCAAAACGCGTATATGTAGAGCTTATTTTCATTAAGGGTGATATCTCTTGTGTTAAATTCTTGCGACTGGTGGTTGAAGGTTAATTTCAAAATACAGTAACAGCCTAAAATTAAATAGTTCGGGAAACGAGTAAAACAATTTTTTACATAAGCACTATATGGAAGAATTTTTAACAGCAGCAGAGTTGTTGTAAAAAATTCAGATAGCATTTTGTAGACACCTGGTTGTCGAATCACCTTGCGTGGTGAACAGTATCGAGAAATAGTTATCAAAGCTTTTGCCAAAAAAGCATGGTGAAATAAGTATACAGGTGGCAGCATAACGTCAGCTGATTATTTTTTGCTCTGCTAGTTTTGTGCATAATCCACTTCCAGCACGTATATATTTTTGACACGTATGTGAACAAATCAAACTCCAACAAACCGTAACAGCTGTTTGTGTTTACATTTTTCCATTGTTTTCTTTTATTTGCTGTGGTGAGTTTTAAAACAAAACAAAATCATGCAAAGACTTAAGAAACGTACAGTTCAATTGTACAGTAAAGCTCGGCTATAATAAACACGCCGATATTTTAATACTTACTTGTTATTGATTAATTTCGTTACAATCAAAGTATATAAAATAATGACTGTGCACAAAAAAAAGAAATACCAGTATACAGTTAAACTTCTTACAAAACGAACTGCGTTACACCCAAAAAGTATTTTTGCTGTAAAATCTAAAAAAATTCTTGTGCAAGATTAAATCAAAAGCCAAAATCAAGCTTAGACCAATAGAAAACAAACTACGTACAGTTTTTTGGGTAAAAAATAAAACTATGGGGCGATAATCACCAACAAACTTTTCCATTCCGCAAAAAATGCTCAAAAACACCCAAAAAGTATTTTTGCTGTAAAATCTAAAATAATTCTTGTGCAAGATTAAGTCAAAAGCCAAAATCAAGCATAGACCAACAGAAAACAAACTGCGTACAGTTTTTTGGGTAAAAAATAAAACTATGGAATGATAATCACTAACAAACTTTTCCATTCCGCAAAAAATGCTCAAAAACACCCAAAAAGTATTTTTGCTGTAAAATCTAAAATAATTCTTGTGCAAGATTGAAACCAAAGCCAAAATCAAGCTTAAACCAATAGAAAACAAACTGCGTACAGTTTTTTGGGTAAAAAATAAAACTATGGGGTGATAATCACCAACAAACTTTTCAATTCCGCCAAAAATGCTCAAAAACACCCAAAAAGTATTTTTGCTGTAAAATCTAAAATAATTCTTGTGCAAGATTGAAACAAAAGCCAAAATTAAGCTTAGACCAATAGAAAACAAACTGCGTACAGTTTTTTGGGTAAAAAATAAAACTATGGGGTGATAATCACCAACAAACTTTTCCATTCCGCAAAAAATGCTCCAAAACACCCAAAAAGTATTTTTGCTGTAAAATCTAAAATAATTCTTGTGCAATATTAAATCAAAAGCCAAAATCAAGCTTAAACCAATAGAAAACAAACTGCGTACAGTTTTTTGGGTAAAAAATAAAACTATGGGGTGATAATCACCAACAAACTTTTACATTCCGCAAAAAATTCTCAAAAACACCCAAAAAGTATTTTTGCTGTAAAGTCTAAAATAATTCTTGTGCAAGATTAAAACAAAAGCCAGAATCAAGCTTAGGGCAATAGAAAACAAACTGCGTACAGTTTTTTTGGTAAAAAATAAAACTATGGGGTGATAATCACCAACAAACTTTTACATTCCGCAAAAAATGCTCAAAAACACCCAAAAAGTATTTTTGCTGTAAAATCTAAAATAATTCTTGTGCAAGAATAAAATAAAAGCCAAAATCAAACTTAGACTAATAGAAAACAAACTGCGTACAGCTTTTTGGGTAAAAAATAAAACTATAGGGTAATAATCACCAACAAACTTTTACATTCCGGAAAAAATGCTCAAAGTTTGTTGGTGATTATCACCCCATAGTTTTATTTTTTACCCAAAAAACTGTACGCAGTTTGTTTTCTATTGGTCTAAAAAGTATTTTTGTTGTTAAATCTAAACTAATTCTTGGGTACGAAATAAAGAAATGTTTTAATATATGTAAGAGCCTTTTAAATTATTTATTTTATTATATTCATTGCTTACTGTATCTTTTCTCAGTTAAAATAATTCACCACTTTTCAAATAATACAATAGCAACAACAGAAAGAACAGGGAACAGCTGTTACGGTTTGTTGTGGTGAGTTTGATTTGTTCACGCCGATTTTATTTAATGCGTCATTTACGTTTTTAAGAAGTTTCGAAAGTTTTTGTTCTATATTTTTATTATTAAAAATATTTATTATACTGTTCTTAAAAAGCAAGCAACTGTATGTACTAAATAAACTTATTGTGCAATATCAAAATTTTTTGCGACAAATACAAAGGGGATTCCATGGAAATTAATATAAAAACATTTGTGAGCAGTAAACAAGAAAATCAATTGTTGTTAAATGCAATTAAAAATAAATGTGATACCCAGACAGCTGCAGAAGCGGCAGCTTGTAGTTCGCCGAAATTTAACATACCACTACTAAAAATTCCGGGAGGCAATATGAAGAATATTGATCATAATACTAATCCTAATACAGTTCAACCTAACAATCCATCTACACAACTTAACCAATTTTTATTAAAGCAATTGCAAGATAAACATACCAATAATGACTTGAGAGAAAAACATACCGGTTTTGTATTGCCAAAGTTGCAATCTTCCTGTGATAATAAGACGGCAGTAAAATTCGAGCTGCCTGTATTAAATCCACAAGCAACAAGTACAAACATGGGTAGCTTAACAACAGCTATTAAGAAATTAAAAGTACAAGAAAACTCCTGTGATGGTAATATAAAATCAGATTCAACAACTGCCACCATAGATCTAACAACTGCATTAGCCGTCAAATTTGAAACGCATCAGAAGACACTGCCCACTAGAGCTATGATAAAACCCCAACAATATTGCGCCGAATCAGACTTTGAAATACCATTCATAGATTGTGATCGCCTGGATATATCAGAAAAACGTACATTTTTTATTCCCACCTCCAATGAATATTGTGTCACAGACATCTCACAATTGTTACTGCAGCATTCATTAGCAGAACCATCAGTTATAGGTCGTTTTTTAAGCATTGGTGATAAAAAGTATTTGGATCCGTTGCCTTTAAAATATTTGACTCCACAGTTTCATCAGCAAAAAGTTAAACACATTATAGAACCTTTTAATTTTGACACAAAATCACCTGATGATCTTGTACTGTTAGCTCTTAGTAAAAATCAAAGACGTCATTATAATTGAAGACTTTGTTGGACGAGTTTAAAAAGAGATTAAAGAGCGTTGTAAACTGCTTCAAACATATAGTGAGACATGATATAGTTGACCAATTCAGAACCTGTACGTGTTGTAGATCGTAAAAATGTTGTTGGTAATTTCCAAATAAACATTTGCTTAGAAAAAACATGTTTATATGGAAATTGCCAACAACATTTCTACGATCTACAACACGTACAACAGTTTGTGAATTGAACAAGTCTATTGCAAAGACAAGTTATATGTACGTGAATGCATGCATGTCGGAATCACTTCGGATTGTAAGTTAAACTAATAAATAAAAATTTTATAACGAACAATTTTAGGTTTAATTCTTTAATAAAGATGTAACGATTTTAATTTAAAAATATAAAACTTTAGCAATGATTTTAATCCATTTATACCTAACTGCTTTGCCTGTTCGCCGATATCGAAAGAGTTCTTTCTTTCGCACAATGACGTTTAAAGCAAAAACAAATTTTTAGGAATTGTTTTTGTTTTAAATCGTCAATTCAGCAACGCAGCATACTTTCAAGGGCTATTAGTTTGGTCGTCTGAGTGTTTTATTTTCTTAAATCTCAATAATTTGTCTGCTTTTCTGTCAAACTTGATATTTTAAGTCTGTAACGCCATAATAATTCAACTGAAACAGTTGTGCTTCAAAATACTAAAAAAAAATTGGTAACGTGAAAGTTAGTTCGACTATCAGACGACCAAACTGAGTTGAGAACGGCAATAGGGGCGTAACATTTATTTTGGAACGGTCGCTTCATGAACGACTATCTAGAAATTTTAATCATATGTCATTTGAATGATCGCATCAAACTTTTAGAACCAAGATTTTAGTATATCTTGAACATAAGACATAATTAGCAATTTATTTTCTATGTTATCTTTCTTTTTCTTTTTGCCTATTTATTACTTGTTATTATAATTTGTATTCATTATTATTTGTATATGTAATTTTAAGCTTAATATTTTAATATACGTTTTGTATATATATAGCTTTTGTTATGTAGGTATTTGTTAACTATTTATGGCCCACGGGGCTCAGTTATTTATAGATTAATAAAATTGAATTGAAAATGTAATTGTTCGAAAGAAAGCACTCTTTCGACATCGGCGAACAGGCAACAAGTTCAGCAAGGACATTAAGCCATGACAAAAAAAAAATTTTTTTATTTCAAAAATAAATATTGTCAAGTTTGGCTCGCTGCTTCGTTTGTATATACCCGATAATCGAGAACAACTTCTACAATCCCATACATCATAAGCATGGTACTGTGTTCATCATTTCGTGCGAACTGCTGTCAAAAGTTCATATAAAAAAAAATTGTCACGAATTTCTCATAAAAAAGTGTTGCAGAAGTGGTACTCTGTTTATTTTGTGAAAAACATATGAAATGTATCTACAACATTTTGAGTCTTCATGCGAAATAATATAAGCAGCACTTTTTTCGTTTGGAATTTACAACAAACACATTGGGCCTGATTATTTTCTAATTATTATCTAACTTTTCCATTAGTCAGCAAATTATTTCTAATTTTTTTTTAGTTATTTTTTATTGAAAATTGATAATTTTCTAATCTCTGATACAAACTTACTTTTTTCTGCTTTAATAGACTAATTTCAAAAATTTTCGACACAAAAACAGGGGCTTGGATTTTTATCATCTCCGATTTTAATGAAATTCAACATATAGCATATTATAGCAGAACGCTGTGTCCTTTTTAATCAATATTTTTTTGAAAGGAGACTGAAACCTTTCGAATGACATCGAAATTATTAATATTCGATGACGTCCTCTAAAGTTATTCAAGTTTAGAACGACATAAAATAGAATTATTAGAGGTATCGAACTAATTCTTTCGGTTTGTGATGCGCATATAAAAGTAGAATATATACATACATATGTCGAATTTAATTGAAATCGGAGAGGATAAAAATCCAGACCGTGTCAAAAACTTTTTAAATTACTTAATATAATTATAATTATATACAATTAATTAAATAGATAATATAATTAAGAACTAATAGAAAAATATAATTTTATGCTTATTACTACTAAATATCGATGGTGTCGCGTAAAAAGGGACAATCTGCTGTGGAAAAGAGTATGAAATTGACCATTTTTGCGCAACACCATCGATATATGTATTTATTATTTTTAAAATAATTGGGTTTTAAATTATTCTCAGTTCTTTTAATAAAAAATAAATATCTAATGTGAAAAATAGGAATACTGTAAAATTAATAGTCAATAATCAAATTATTTATTATAGGTTGTGGAAAGGAAAAGAAGACTAGAGAAATATGTGGAATGCTGTAAGGTTCACCATATAGTTTATAATATAAATGTTGGTTGGTTTATACATAATAATTTTTAAATATTGTAAGAGTTCACTAAAAAGGGGAAGTTTTTGTATATTGTGTCTTAATTCAACTTATATATAAGTATACTTATTATAATGGAAAATCTATTATAATTTTTCTTATTCACTTGATTTACTTCTCTTAATATGGGATTTATAAGAGATTTAAATTCATTTAAAAAATATAAGAGCATCAAGTACAGTGATGGAAAATTCAGTACTATTGTACTATTTGCAGTACTTTTTCATTTTTTAAATACCGTAGTACCTCCACGACATAAAAAGTACTTTTTCTAATCCGTAACGTTAAAAAATATTGACCAAAATTATATTATAATACGTAAAATCAAATACTTTACAGAAACTACTAAAATCTTTCTCTGCCTTATTAACCCATTTCAACCCATTCTTTTCAAAAGTGTAATGTTCAAAAATTCTTGATTTCTTTATTTAAAGAAAACAAACCACTTCAAACCTGTAAATATAGAGAACCTATTAGAGAACTATTTAACATAAAAATTAAAAAAAATCGAAAATGCATTTTTCTTAAAAATTGAGAAATTAAAATTTATTTTAACTAAAAAAAATTTTTCTGAAAGAAAATTTTTCAAAAATAATTGTTTTCTAATCCCAGCTTAGTCCTTAATATTATAAAAAATATGTTGTTAACTATCATCAACCAACAGACCAAAAATTATGACAATTACAAAAAAAATTTTTGAAAATTTTTAATGTCGA
>OY101448.1:21204136-21420075 GCA_956483635.1 Panzeria rudis | reverse complement strand
TTCTCTTGGAAGACGTAATTTTTTTCGACTGCTGAACGAGACTAAAAAATATTTTGCTACTGCAGTTTGTTTATATAAATAAATTTATACTAATTTAGATAATAATCAATATGCAAACTTAAATAATATTAAAAGCATATTCTGTGATTAAAACAAAGTACATAGGAAGCAACGTATCAAAATTGTACTCTCTTTGTGTTGTCGTTTAGTCATTTTGCAGTGGGAACCTTCTGTTGATTTATTTTTAATGTAATAAAAAAAACCAGTTGATTAGAGAACTTTGTACAACAGTGTATTGACAAAACAGAAATTTCAAGACAATTTGCAAAATAGAATTTAAATAAAAATTCCTACCTATATTTTTTAAGCAGGTTTTTTGATATGTGCTACTACAATGTTTATTAAAGTTTGTTTAAATTATAAATGATAAGAAACAAAAAAAAGTATTACGTGGTATTCATTGGTATAAAGTGGCAATAATTAATTCATTAACATAGAAAAAGTGAAGATTTAAGTAATTGTGAAATAAAGTTAACGCCTTCAAAAAAGTACGTAATTTAAAAAATACGTGAAGAAAAGAGTTATTAAATTTAAAACTGGAGAAGTGGAAGAGAACTCGCTCCTCTACAAAACGAATGGATCATCCAAATAAGGCAGGGAGTGGAGGTGGTGGTACAGGTACCACATCAACACCTGATAAGCCCTCTATTTTAGAAGGTATTTGAACTATTGTCTTAACATTGACCACCGTAATTTTTAACTATTACCAAATAAATAAAATGAGAACTAAAATTGAAGGGCTCAGTGCAATAACTCGGTAAGCCACATGAAATACAAAATTGGTCTTATATGCTCATTCCCTTGATAGGTATCATAGCTTTGCATCCTAGAGAGATTTTTGGATAAATTCTAGTATTTTGCTATTATTTATGCAATTTTAAATTTTGTTCAATTTTTAAAAGTCGGTTTATTCAATATTTTGATATTGTGGCTTAGAGAGTTATTGCAATTATATATTATTATGTGGGCAATTCAAAGTGGTGCCATATCAGTCCTATTTTTCATATTTCATATTATTTTATGCATGCATAAAATTTTATTGAAAATTTTCAAATAAAATTTTTTTAAAATTTTACACATGAATGGCATGTGTTTAAAAAAATTGTATTTCATATTCTATAATTTCTTTAAAATTTTGATGTTTAAAATAAAATAAGTTAAATCAAATTGTATGAAATAAATAAACAAACGTGTTTGTGATAAATAAAAGTGTAAAAGACATCGCAAATTAATACGTGCTTTTAAAATGAACTTTTCGGGATATATGAAAGAAATTATAACCATTATGAGACATAAGCTGTTCAAAGTATCAGGTAGTATTTAAATACAAAATACGGGATAGAACAACATGCAGGGTCGCTTTGAATTGCCCAATTATTATTATAACTATTATTATTGTTCGAAAATTTTGACTAAATTAAAAAACAAGAAATAAAATGAGGTAGGTAGGTATATAAAATAGGTATATGTATATTGCAGAAAATTTTGTAACTCGATGCCTCTCTACTTATGCATTTTCAAAAGCCATTTCATTAAAGTGAAAATTTTCAGAAAATTCTCAAGACTACAGCAAAAAGTTTATCAAAATGTCTAATAATTTGTTCACATTCTTCAACAATAGATTTCCTTTTCGAATCGAAATACATAATAACTCCCCTGATTCGATTAACACTGTACCGTTTTATATTCCACATTTTCATCGGACCAACTATGCGCGTAATGGCGATTTCGTTTAGCTCAATGAAATCAATTTTAATTTGCAGAAACATCATAAATCGTTTATCGAATTCAGCACTAACAAAACTATGTTCATTCTTTTTCCATCTAGCGTAATATAATAATTGCAAAAAAAATCTACTATAAAATAGGCGTGGGCACTGCCCATTATTTTTATCGTAATGATATACTTTCACGAGAACTAATTGTGTGCGAAGTTTCATAAGAATCGGTTAAGTAGAAGTAGTTTAAATAATTATTTATATTACATGGGCGTGGCACTGCCCATTTTTCTAATCATAATGTTGTATTGTAGCAATAACTAATTGTATATGCAAAGTTTCATACGAATCGGTATAGTAGAAATTGTTGATAAAGAATATTTACTTTGCATGGGCGTGGCACTGCCCACTTTTTTAAACATGATGTAGTATTCAAACAGAAGCTTAATGTGTGTGCAAAGTTTCATAGGAATCGGTGACTTATTTTATGTATAAGTAAAGAAAACAGTTAATGATATATTAGAACATCATTCTCATTAAAAAAGTAGTCATAATAATATAACGCCAACTTTTTCCCTGACATGTGCGATGCTAAAAGTTTAGCAACTCAGATTTATTCAACTTGCAAAGGAGCGACATAGGTTTTTGACAGCAGAGTTAGGTTTTTGAAGTTTCAGTTTGGTCTCTATATACCCTATGATAAATACTATCACAACAATCTTATGATATGAAATGTCAAAAACATGAATGTTTTTATTGAAATAAATAAAAATCCATGTATATTTTTTTTATAAATTTTTAGTGTATCTATTTAAATTTGTTTGATTGATTTTTTAATAAAAAATTTTAAATAAAAAATGAAACAACTAAATACACTATTTTTGTATGTTAACTCAATGAGCATTTGTATTAAATGAAATCTCATTAAAAAAGTAAAAATACGTGTTCCAGTTGTATGATGACATGAAGAGATATATCGACATTTTAGTTTTTTATTTTTCCGAGTTCTATCTCATATTATCGACCCTGTTCTGCAATTCGAATCTGAGTAAATTTCTCGTTTTCCAAAAATAAATAATGTCACCATTAATGTACTTTGAATTATATATATATTAAATTAACTTCAGATATGATAATTGAAGCTCTCAAAAGTACGAAACTGGAAAAATCGTTTTTGACCAAAAAAATATCGGTCAAATTTTAACTTTTGTTTTTAACCAAAAAAATATCAGTCAAATTTTAACTTTTATTTTTGATCGAAAAGATATGAGTCAAAAAATAACAGTTTATTTTACCTTTTTTCAAAAAAGAAAAAAAATAAAAGTATTTTTAGATTTTTATTCCTTAGCTCACGACCATCACAATGCTATACTCAAATATCGTATAGACAACATCTTTCTGTCTGACTTTTTTAACTGAAATTTTGCTAATAACTGTTATTTTCGGTCCCTGAAATAAATAAATAAAGAAGGCGGCTTGTAATAACAATGTCAACGCGGTGTCATGGCCACTGCCATCACCAGACTTATGTAGATGCGATAATAATAATGAAGTAAATACGTCTTTCAAACCAATTTGTAGGGTTTTGGATGAAATCAAAAAATGTTGTACTTACCCTGGCTCTTATAGCCTGTTTTAATTTGATCAAGAATAAGGAAAGAAATTACGATAATTAAATTCTCTGTCAAATACTCGCTTCTTGCGAATTCGGGATTTATTTTAAAGCTAGATTATTCAGCACCTCAGAATTTTGTGATTTTCATAAAAAACGCACACAAGCACAGATTATTGAAGCTAAAAATGGATCCCTCTAGCACCTACATAAAATATCAATTGCTTAATTCACAACAATTTATATCGCCGATCTTGTATCCCATACACTTTTTGTTTATTTGTTTGTCAACGCCCAGTGTACCTATATTGCATCGGCTTGTATCTTGTATTCATGGAAAAAAGAAGAACAAGCATCATACAAATACTCTCTGAGAGTATATACTAATATTCTCTGAGTATCGTATGAAATCCGATTTTTGCAAAACATGAAATAAGTGTATTTCAGGGATGATAAAGTTGGTACAATTGTACATTTTTTTGGTACTATTGAAACCAAAAAAGTACGATGGTACCCCCATGACTCATTTGGTACTATTTGGAAAATTTTCCAATTTGTTGGGTGGTATCAATTGATTATTCAATAATAATTTATCTCTACTTTGGCCCTTAACTTAATTCTCTCTTAAGTCTACTTAGGCGGTAATTCGTGAGTAGATTTGTGTACTTATTTAAGGAGAATACATAACAGATGGTCTTGAGAGAACAGCTTATAATATTTGCTTATAAGTGTTCAAGCCAAATATCAACAGCGATGCTGATGGAGTAGCTTAATGTCAAACTCCATATTCTATAAACAAATCATTGGTTTTCTTGAATGAAGGCGTATGTTTTAAAACTGTTTTTTCCAGTAGAGCAAGGTTGTTCATTTCACCAAACAATTGTTTATACTCTTTATTTCATATCTTTTTATACTCCCTATTTAGTCGTTAATGCGAGAGCGACGAGTGTACATGCATAGTAGCTGTATTTGTATTTTGTCATATACAGTGTGTAAAATAAATAATGATGGAAAAGAAAGTGCTTTTCCTTAGAAATAAAAAGATATTTTTGGAAAAACAAAGGGAATTGTTGCAAAATGTATTGAAAATTTCTGTATTTTACCAAGTAAAGAAATAGTAAATTCAGTGTGAAACGCATTATTATACATTTTTACGATCAACATAATTTCTTGTGATAAAATTTTAATGAAAATCTTTGCGTTTACTTTATCGTGTTACTGTACTCTTAGCTGCAAAGCTGCAAAGTATTTTTGGGCAGCCTTGCAGTAGAGCCAAAACAAAATATTTCTGAAATTGTGTCCACGGTATGAATTACCATCTTTGATTTTTTTAATACTTTCGGCATATACATATTTGCCAAAATAACTTTGTGTAAAAATTTCAGACAAAAATAAAGTAAGAACGAGATTCTAGCAAAGGATGCATAAAACCCTATATGTCGACATAAATAACATTTACTAAGTAAAATAGAACAAAATATTTAAAAAGATTTCAAAATGTGTTTAGATGATAAAATCGTATATCTCTGCTTGTGTGTTTAAATTAGGGATGTAACGTTTTGCGATCCGATACCGATATTTAAAAATAAATATCGCCGATACCGATTCCGATACCGATACGAATATTGCAATTGAGTTCAAGTTTAGATTAACAAAACTCAAGTGCAATTTTTTTTCTTATACAAAATTACAGTGTAAGAGATTATTAATATTTAAAATTGATATTAACCCAGTATAAAAAATTGGAAGTAATTTTTAAGGAGCTACATTTTATTTGCTTCCAAAAAATCTGTATTAAAAATATGCAGATAATTAGTAAAAAAGCAAGAACAAATTTTTAATTCCTTTATAATTTTAAAAAATAATCTCCATGCTTTTTAAAAAATCGATTTTTAAAGGACATTTATCAACTAATAGTCTTCTAAATAACTTAATAGCTTAATTATTAAAAGTGTTCTAAAAGTTTATATTTATTCACTTAAATTTACATGAAAATACAGTTTTCAATTTGAATTCGCATTAAAAAAAATTGTGAAAATGGGTAATTTTTTATCCTTTTTCCTTGAGGAAAAATCATTATAGAACACGGAAAAAGAAATTTGTCCTAGCATCGCTTCCAATTGGGTGATTGGTAATCGAAAAACAGAACTTCTTGCAATGGCAAGGATATGTAAAACTAATTAGAAATTGTCCAAATTCGCAAAACTTTCGAATCGCGAATTCTACATTTTCATGACTTCTTTGGAGTGTCTTTTTTTGCTGGAAAAAGATTTAAAAAACAACGAATTGAATTTGAATTCATGGTAAAATTAACGAAAAATAAATAATTTCCGGATTGCGAATTCTACATTTTCATGACTTCTTTGGAGTGTCTTTTTTTGCTGGAATAAGATTTAAAAAACAACGAATTGAATTTGAATTCATGGTAAAATTAACAAAAATAAATATTTTTTTTTTTACAAAATAACAGCATAAAATATTATTAATTTTTAAAATTGATATTAATAAGATTTAAAAAATAACGAAATGAATTTAGTTCATGGTAAAATTAACAAAAGATAAATAATTTGTCAGAAAAAAACTCTGAAATTTTTTTTAAAAATATCGTCGTATCGATAGTAAAATATCGCCGATACCGATGTATCGGAAAATCTGAAGTATCACCGATATATCGGTATCGGTATTCGTTACATCCCTAGTTTAAATAATCCATCACACTTGAATACTTAAGTCGTTATTGCTGAAAATTTATGGAATCAATATAGAAGTCAGGTTGTTGTGCATGAAAAAATATCGAGACTAGTCCATGATATTCTGAAAATATTTACTCTTATCCAAAAGCGCTTAAAATAGAGCCACAGGCACGACACAAACAGCAAGCTATTTCCAGCTCAGTCTTGTAAGACTGGTGTTTATAAGAGAAATAAGAAAGTATTGGTGTTAAATTTTGTTTTGTTTTTCGCATACATTCGTAATATTTGCAACACTTTTATTTTGATAAAATGAAACAAGAACACATAATTATTGTCTCTTCTTAAACGGTTGCCCTCAAAAACTGATTTGGGTCATTTTCAACTGTTACAATTTAAGTGTCTGGTTGGTCGCTGATAGAGCTATTTCGCGTTAATAGCTCAAAATCTACGTAAGTCGACTTACGCATTTATTCAAGAGAACTACAGACATGACGAATTTCAAATTTTAATAGAAAAAATATCTTGTGCTATGGCTTGTTTATCCACTGTGAACGAATTTTAAATTTTTAGCAAACTTCAAGTTTATAAGAATAAAGAAATTAGTAAGTAAATTAGTTACATGGCAGAAGTGAAGTTTCATTGAGATAAATTGAAATTTAAATTGTTTGATTTTTGGCACCATTATTTAAAAAAGAATTTATCAAAAATATTTTTAGAAAACTAAGCCATATCACAAAGATCTTTGACACAATGAGCACATAAAATCAATCAAAATCGTGTGGCTTACTTGGTTACAACAATTCAAAAAGATTTTAGTACTATTTGAGCAGAAAAAGTACTATTTTAGAAGCTCATTGGTACGAAATGAAGTTTTTCATTTATCATCCCTGGTGTATTTAATTTTTATATGAAAATTACCAACAACAAATTTTACACTATTGTATTTAATACTATAATACAATTCATACAAAGATACAAGAGGTTTTGTGAATTAAGCAAATGTGTTTAAAACAATTAAAAGAACAATTTTACCATGAATGCCAAAAAAGAAAACTATATTGTATGCTCTCCTGGAACATTTCGGAACATGCAAGTGATAAGTATACTTTTATACGATGTATGTAAAATATCTTTAGTTTTTGCAGCATTTTTATTTCGGCTTTTCTTCTTTTAGATTGTTTCATTAAAAATTTGTATACTTTTCGTTCTCTTACTGTTTTTTTTAAGATTTAGAATTTTTCCGTGCTCCCTTGCTGTACAAGGGATGGGAGGTTTACTTGGCTGAATCTTAGGTTATACCGCTACCAACAATTTCTAAAAAGAGTCTCTTCCAAGACCATTCCAAGCGACGTATACCGTCGCACACGAAGCCGGAACTCTCAAAATCCACTCCTTGTTTCCTCGCAATTGAGTTATTTGGTTCTCCAACCAATTATCAATATGTACTTATATATTTTTGTTTAAATGTGAGTTTTTGTTTGGTTCTCCAACCACTTTTCAATATTTATTCTTTATAAATATTTTTGCATGTCGGTAACCTTCCTATACCCGCGCATTGGTCTGTGAGACCGACAAAACGATTTTACGTAAATATTTGTTACCCTAGAAACTCTACAAAGTTGAATTTTCTGTTAGCTTCCGCTTTTTTTACAAGATCCGTTTTAGTGTTGATTTGGTGTTTGCACTAGACAAGCGTGTTGGTGTATTTCATAACAATTGGTCTGTGATGGTAAAAGATGCAGTGCGATATGCCCTGATTTTTATTTAAAGGCTGAAAACTAAGTTAACCTATGATTTATGTATTGTGCAAGAAGTGCTTTTAAGTTGGTATAAGTTATTTTTATTTATTTGAAGAAAAAATATGTTTTTGTTTTGTTTTTGTAATATCTAAGAAAAAACTATCGATTTTGATGGCTTATTTGTTAAGGACTTATTTGATTTTATTTTTTTATTATATCATAGAGATTAAAAAAGAATCTTTTGTTTTTAGCTTTGTTTCAAAAAACTAGTATTTCATCTAGTTCAAACTTTCGGTCTGTGAGACCGTGCGCGGGTATATGTGTTATAAAAATTAGCGCGGGTATAGGAAGGTTAGTGGAAACAAACGAGATACCGCAATGAGTACCGTTACCGACGCCAACACTAATCACATACGGTGTGATACGCAAAACTCTCGAAGGCCAATAAACGACAGTGGCCTGGTTGCATTTACGGAACTTTTTGTTTGTTTATTTTATTGAATCATATGTTTTTTTTTCTTCTACTGGATTTTACACGTGCGCCAAGATAGCGTCGATTTTAGGAATTCAAAAACCGGGAAAATTGGTGGAAAGTATTGGGCATTTTTCGAAGCAAAATCAAAAAAGTAGCGTCGATTTTGGGAATGAAAGCCGGGGAAATGCAAACCGAGAAAATCGATCTTCGGAATGGTCATAAAAGCGTTGCTGCTTTATTGCGGCCAACACAGGCTTTCGCGCGCAAACAGACCTATGTATTATGAAAGTATAGACCTTAAAGAACAAAATAGGGGAACCGTGCTAAAAATCGCACAAGCCGTTCCCGAGAAATCGAAGCTCCGCGCCATGGTGGATACAAATAAGCGTTGCTGATTTATTACGTTCAACAAAGGCTTTCGCACGCAAATATACCTTAAAGAACAAAATAAGGAAACCATGTTAAAAATCGTCGAGACGTTCCCGAGAAATCGAAGTTCGTCCATGGTGAACCCAAAAAAACGTTGCTGATTTATTGCGGCCAACACAGGCGTTCGCTTATTCATTCAATAAATCATCAAGTAAGCGAAACCCTATAGTCCATAAGTCAAACTTTCGTAATTGTTATTGTGCGTTAAAGTAAATTTTCAACAATAATACATAAAATCGCACTAACAGTAGATACTTCTCTAGTAACAGTTGCACTTTTTAATAAAAATCAATACAAATGCAATATTGTATTACTTTGAGTAAAAAATAAAAATCAGTTGCATGGTTCAAACACATTAGATAAAAAAGTAAAAATTAAATTTAAACCAAATATGTTGTTGAACACAATTAAGAAAGTATTAAATAACAAAAATAAAAAATATTCATTTAAGTCTTCAAAACGAAATTTTTTACAATGGCAGTTTAAACGTAAATATTTATAATACTTTTATAAAATTACAAAATTACATTATGTAGTAAAGCTTTTAGCATTAGTTACGTTGTTTTTAATATATTGAATTATGTACTTGAAAATAAAAGTTAGTACAAGTATTTATATAGATAGCAGTGATGCCGTTTGGTTGCATTTGTTACATTAGTGTTGCTTGATTTATTTGGCCAAGTATATATGTGTGTAATTTGAGTATATGAAGATTTATTCAAGCTAATCATGCCTAACGTATTTAATGTTAATAAAACAAAATTTGATAAAACAAAATTTATTACATATTGTACCCTTTTTACATTTTTCGTAACTTTTGAAGGCCAAAAGTAACATGTATAATTTTGTTATATTTGATAAAATTTTCATAACTTTTGGTACATGGTAAAGAACGAAGTAATATTTTTGAAAAATTACGTGATTAATTAATTAAGACAAGAACAAGGCGAATTCAGTACCAGGTAAACTCGTCATTAACAAGGTAGATCAACACTAGTTAGTCGCAAGAGAATTCGCCGTGAAGAATTTACATCTGGGCTGCCAAAAAAGCTGATATATTAACACTGCTGACAGGTTAAATGTGTAAACATTTTCTTAAACAGCTGGGCTCTTGCGGCCACCTAGTATGAATTCGCCTTGATAACAATCATACACTTGCATACGTCATTAAATGCGCTTTGTCGTCACATTTCATACGAAAAAATAGTTAATTATAAAGAAGAAAACGAAAATTAAAAATCATTTATTAAATTTATTATTTGAGATATTCTCCCAATTTTATTTAAAATAAAGATTTATTGTTGAGGGTTAAGCTATGTTTATATAGATTCATATCGAATATAAATTGTTTGTTGGGTTTTGTATAAGTTTCTAAGCTTATTACGCTTATTTCATTATCTTGTGATTTTCAAAAAAACTATTTGTAAATTCTCAAATGATTTTTGATAGTCTGTGCGTAAGATAAGAGGTTTGACGCTTTTCAAAAGTATGGTTGAAGTTTACTGATGATTTGGTAAAGCACCAATGAAATGCATATAGATATTACTTATCCATCCCTCAACAAATAAATCTTTATTTGAAAACTAAACAGTTTATCCTTGAAATATTAACCATGCCCAATTCTTTCTGAATATAACGTTACGAACCTTAGCCTAATGATCAATTTGGATTCACAAGAAATACGTTCGAAATAATCATATTTAAAAGTTTTTGCAAATTTTCGCTATTTTTACGGTAATCGTGATTGTTTTGCTAGTTCTTGGTTTTTTTTTACAGTGTTGCCGATTTTTAAACACTATAAATCAGACTTCCCTATCTATTTAAAGCTAGGAAGTTTTTGCGAATTTTCGCAATTTGGCATAATCAGTAATGATCCAAAAATATGGACGATTACTCATTTTGCAACTGAGATTGTTCTACCCAAAGCTTATGTGTGATTTGCAACTATTTTTATTTTGCAATATGAATAAAATCTCTAAATTAGGCGCTTTGGGTGATTTTATCTTGGACGATTGTTCGTGTGAAATTTACTTTTTGGCATTCCACAATCTATTTTTATGTAAAAAAATAATTTAAAATAATTCAATTTTATTTATTTATTCATTCTTTATGAAGAGAACGGGTCATCTGGATAAAATAAATTGTACACTGTTGTATAGATATCACTCTATTCTTTCATTCAATACACTGATTGTGCCGATCGCATAAAAAAGTGTAGAGTTACAGGCCTTAGAAGTTTAGAAAAGTATATTTTTAGACCTTTTCCCAAAAACTATCATTTTGAATTTCAAAGATAATTTTGTGACCATCACATGATGCATCGCTAAATTCTGATAAAAAATAAGAAAGCTATTAGCGCTAATTTTATAATTATTTTTCATACAAAATTAATTTAAATTAGTGTGTATTAAAAAAATTTTTTTGATTGAAAATAATTTTGTATGGGAAATAAAATAGGCTTTTTTCACTTAATGGTTTCTAACTTTCTTATATTTTGTCAGATCTCCTCGATTTTGAACCTTTTTCATTCGGCACAAAATTGTTTTTTACGTGTAGCGTTAAAAAAATTGTAAAATTTGTTTTCTATAGTAATGAAGAAAATTAAAATAAAGTTCATATAATTTCTCTAGCTTCCAGCCGTGGTAGAGGGCTAAAAGGTATGTCGAAAAAAATTAAACATTTCTGTTTGTACACAATTGAGCTAAATGCAACATTCTGGAGGTATTCGAAATCGATTGGATGACTTTTTTTTCCTAATAAACCAACGCTCCACTCTAATGTACATGCGTACAATTGATAAATTGTACTCTGAATAAAGTAAAAATGTGATTTCTGTTGGAAATATTTTGACCGTCACTGTAAGCACTTGTTGTTTATTTTTATAAAAATTTATGCAAATATAGGTTATAAGCAATATCATATTCTGACAAGCAACCTAGGCAAACAGGGTATGATATTAATTGTAAAATTACGTACTACTAGGGTTTCTTTACCAAGGTTGACATCATAGATGTGGATGTAAAAAATGTTTTATATCTATAGCAAAAAAATAAAAATAAATTATAAAGGGAGTAGACAGACAGCTTTTGGTGTTTTTTAATTTTAAAAATGTGGTATAAATGTTCAGAAATTAATTTAATTATAGCCAAATATTGATAAGCGTATCATTGAACTCAATAAAAACAACATATCGTCATATGAAACTTAAAACCATGTGACAAACATTTCAAAATCGGAGTTTTAATTATTTATTGTATATTATATCGAAGACCATGTTCTTACAATTTTTTAGGCTTCTGTGTTGTTCGGCGATATTATAATCAAACTTAACCACTATCACTCATACTATTTTGCAAACTTTTTCCCTTCTCCTGTAAAACTTAAAAAATTGTAGTTAGATGGTTTTCCGTTTTTATGACGATATGTATGAATTTATTTACATATTTTCAACAAATTTTAACATATTATCTTGCATTTTTGTAATAATAAAAATTTTAATATGTGTATTAAAAAATTCAAATTTGTATTAAAAAAATCGTTAAGACTAGAGTATGCAAAATCGGAACCTAAAACCGGTTAACCGGTTTTTTACGTTTCTAAAAAAACTGACTTAGAATAATTATGTTTCCGAATAATTCGGCATGCTGCACAGAGAGAAAAAAAGCCCAATCTAGCGGCGGAAAAATAAAAAAAATATATCGAATTTGAAAAAATTTAAACGCAGCATCAAAGCGGACAAATCAGTTTATTTAAAAATCAAATTTATTTACCACTATGTTACATGGTTCGGAAAATATGGTCTTTTAAACATTGAGAAACAATTAGGTTGTAATTCTTTATCAGTTTTTTTCATTCGGGATCCCGCACATTTTTCGGGAAATAAATCCCGGGAAAATTGTGCGGAAATTCCCGGGATTTCTTAAATATTATTATGATAACTTTTCTTCTTTGTAAGCACATATTTTTAGTGCTGCTTTTATTTAGAAAAATATGTAAATAAAAGAAAAAAATTGTAGTTTTGAGCACATTTTTTTCAATTTTTTTTTATATTTTTCTAAGAGCATCACTCAAAAAATATATTTCGTGAAAAAATGAAAATAACAGATTGTTACTAAGTGGACATAGCGAAAGCGGGCATAATAAAGAAGTACGGCCCACCTATTCTATAACTCGCTGAAGCTAAATCTCTATCGCTAAAAATCTATACGGTCGATTTATCATTTTTCCTCTACGAAAACAATTTTGCAACGTGTATTGCTAAATTATGGAATGTCTTAAAAATTTAATCTACCGAAATTTTGGTGTTTTATGTCATCGCCAAAAATGTTTAATTTTGTATATGTTCAGCATTTTAGCGATAAGATTTAGCTTTAGCTTTAGCGAATTACGGAATAAGGCGGCTGGTCTATATTTTCTAAAAATATCAGATTGTTATTTTAAGCCACAAATGAGTTTTTTGAAGCTCAAAATTACGAATTTTTCAAAAATTATAAATTTTTGCAAAAAAAATTAAAGCTTTATTTACAACAGGTTCACACAGGGTTCAATTGAAAATCGATACAAAAAAAAAAATGCAATTTTCAGGTGGTCACTTTTCCGCCACTTAATTATTTCAATTCAGTTTTGCTTAGCAGTATAAAATGCTCTTTAGTGTCTTATGAAATAAATCATAAATCATTGCAATATCTTTTCTACTTAAGAAGCTACGGAAATTATAAAAAAAGTATGAAACTAGTACATTTTTTTACTTCGGGTGGCTACTAATCAGGGCTCAAATCGTCACATCCGTGAACGTACAACTCGTCACGTAAAAACGCCATTTTCGGATTATGACATACGTGAACGTACTGTAATCCCATACAGTTTATACGATGGACGTGTCACGTAATTCATTTTAGTACGATTGCCGATACGATCACGGATGTGACGATTTGAGCCCAGAAGTTATGAAATAAAAAATAACATTTTTTAATTTAAATTAAAAACCATACGATTAAAGACCTCAAATTTTATAATTTTTTTACTTACGTTTAATGCATCCATAACCTTATTTAACAAATCTCGTGAATTGCTATTTGTTTTTGTTCAAATAAATTAAGTGAAATGCTATTTTGTATCGTTTTGTACTGGGCGGAGGTTCCCGGGAAATTGAAAAATCAATCCCGCTTTCCCGGGAAATGAAAAAGTCCGGGAAAAGAAAAACTCTAGCTACAACCTATCTATACATTTTTGTGAATCAAATTATTAGCTTTATTGGTAAAATTGGTCTTATACAACAACACATAGCGCTAACTGCGTTAAAACAGGTGACTAATTTTGTACGGACCTTAAAGCCTATAATTCATCTATACATTGTTTTGTCAATAAAACTAATAATTTGGAAGTTATAAGCTGTCCGACAACTAAATAATTTTATCGGCAAAATTGGTCTTATATAACAACATATTGCGCCCACAGTGTTAAAAATAGCTGTGTAATTTTTACAGAATTTATAGCCCACATCCTTGCCTATAACTCGTCTATACATTTTTGTATATCAGACTATTAGTTTGGAAGATATGGATCTTCCGAAGACTTAAGAATTTTATTGGTAAAATCAATCTTATCTAACAACATATAGCGCCCACTGTGCTAAAAATAGCTATATAACCTACAGCCTTTCCAAGCATACGTTTTTTGTGGATCAGACTAATAGTTTTGAAGGCAAAATTGGTCGTATAGCGCCCACTGTGTTAAAAATAGCTACCTAACTTTTAACGCACCTTATAGCCTACATCCTTCCCTATAATTCATCCATACATTTTTTGTGGATCAGACTATTCGTTTGGAAGATATGATTTTTCCGCCGCTAGATTGGCCTTTTTTCCCAGTGTGCTCCGGTCCGAAATTTTTTTCTTGTTTTGTGCTACTCAAGTTTAATTTTTGTTTAGTTTACAATCATTTTACTTAACCTACGTCTACATTAGACATGAAATCCCTTACTGGGGATCCACATTAGCCATGAACTTGGTATGAACATCATGTCGGACATCGCATATGGCTAATGTAGACCGCTCATGTCCATGTTTCGTCCATGCTCTGACATCGATGCCCGAACATATGGCTGAGCATCAATGTTCGCCATGAGATTTGCCGTCAACAACCATTTTTAATAGAAAGAAAAGAGACAGAAAGAAATTATTAAATATTTCATTTCTATTGCACTACCACCAAATACATTGATAAGGCAGAACATGGACATCGCACGTATTCACCACAACAAAGAAGTTGATAAATTTTTTGCAGTTGCTCTGCCGGCGTCATGCTCATGTCATGTTCAATTCCATGACTCGTGAAGACGTAGGGTTAAGACATGATATTATTAAAGCGTTGTTAGAAAAAATACTTTAACAACCATCTTAAAACATGAAAAAATCATTAACATGAGCAATCTGCACATAACATTAACGTGCTGTTAGGTGTTTATGTTAGTCGTTTCATGTCTAATGTAGACGTAGGGGTTAGACATGAAATGACTAACATTAACACCTAACATCATGTTAATGAACAGTGTAGACTGTTCATGTTAATGATTTCTTCATGTTTTAACATGGTTGTTAGAGCATTTGTTCGAACACTGCTTTCATAACCATCATGTCTTAACAGCATTTCATGTCTAATTTAGACGGCATGTTATTAACATTCTTTAACATGATATTTCATATAATATTTTATTTAAGACGTGATGACATTTTAAAATTAATAATTTTTCATAAAACTAGGTTCAAAAATCCCGAAAACTCCGGGACTCAAATTTAAAAAATCGTGGGATTCGGGACTTATAAAGTCCCGAAAATCGGAATTCCGCGTTTGGCATCTCTAATTGTAATGCGGGTATAAAAAATATACTCCAAATGTTTTTAACAAGATAACACTGGTGGAGACCATAAAAAACTCTAGGATTGGATGTTAGGAGCTCCACTTCCTATACGACGGTGTAGGTCGCTTGGTTGTCTATTCCTATAAAAATTGTCATATGTGTTTTTAAATATGTAAATTGTATCTTCGTTAAAAAATAAATTTAATTAAACATTTTTAATTAACAAACTTGAGGCCGATTAAAGTTCCTTGGATTAAGGGCCATTATTACAACATGGCAATAGTTAAAGGCAGAATTTTGTCAGACGGATAAACAGTTTATTTTAAGTCGACGTTTAGACGATGCAAGTCTTATTGATCAGCTTCTTATTCAGCTGTGAGAAAGACAGAGAAATGAATACACATTTCTCTGTTTTTCTCGCAGCTGAATAATAAGCTGGTCAATAAGACTTGCATAGTGTAAACTGCGACTAAATGAAAGTGAGCGATAAGTTAAAGGCAGGTTCATCCTACCTGGTAGGTTAAATTAAATTTTTAATAATGATAAACTGTTTATTCGTCTGATAAAATCCTGCCTTTAACTATTGCGAAGTTGTAATAATGCCCCTAAGAAGAATAATTCTCAATAATTTTCTTATTTACAGGAGTTTTAAATAATTTATTCGATGGATTGTTGGATAAGGATGAAACCGTACGGATAGCCATACAATCGGCTTTGGTTAAAATTTTTGAAACGCATCCTCTCAGAGCTACAGATATTCTGATAGAGTACAAAGAGAAACATCCTAAAATGAACGATCAAACCATGACAATTGTTTTAAAGTATGTGAAAAATAAGTTTTTTTTTTTAACGGATAAATCTAATGTGTTATTTTAAAATATTCCTGCTTCATTACAGGGCCATTGAAAAAGTGGTCGAATCTGAAATCTCAATACCTTCAGAGGCTCATAAAAAACTCGTGAGTTTAAGTTTAGAAGAGCTGACGCGTTCCTTAGAACATGTTCCGAATATACAAAATCACGCTTTATCAGTTTTGGTTGCTATTGGTCGCGGTAATGATTGTAAAATGGTTATGGAAGCTCTTATGGGTCATACGAAGGAGGGTGTGATTGCGCATTTCATGGTTATGCAATGTTTAGGTAACATAGCCTCTTCAAATACAGCTGGGGTGGTTCCTTTCATCAAACCAATATTGTCTTCGATCCTGCCTAGTATGAATGGCATTAAATTGGATCATGTCAAACAGGCTCACGCGTATGGTAATTATTTAAAAATATTATAAAAAATATGAAAGTTCTTGGTTTACCTTTGGCTAGACTTAAATAATTAATGATTTTAGATTTAAGTCTAGGTTCGTTCACACATAGCAAGTTTTGTTGCTCAACTTTTAATTCAGCGGACAATACAGTGTTTCTCTGTCTTTCTCCCGGCTGCATTAAAACTTTCGCTAGAAAAATTGCCCTGTGTGAACTTGGTACAAGATTTGATCAGTTATTAGGTGCAGGCAGTCCTTTTGTATTGAAAAAAGCTTTCCAATAGTTTGTCCAAGTTCGTAAAGAAACAAACCTTTTATTAGTTCAATTTATATTGAATTTATAATAAATGATTATGTTTCTTTGAGAGCACGACGCTACCCAGAATTATCCAAAAGCTTTTGTCAATACAAAATTTGTATAAAGAAAATCTTTTTGAGTCTTGCAGAAGCTGACCTAATAATAAATGAAACAAGTAAAGGGTGGGGAAATTTGAGGTTAGGAAGTAAATAGGCTATAAAATGATGAAATGTCAAGAATTGAACTGTCATCCTTTGGCATTTATTTAGTGAAAACTTAGGAAAATTTAACCATGGAACGATACACTCTTGAACAACGAATTTTAATTGTGAAAGTTATTATCAAAATGGTGAAAATGTTACTAAATTTGAAAAAAAGATATCACCAGAGGCTTATAACGTTCAAGTCATCCAAGAATTAAAGGAGACTGATTACGAGGAAAATCTGGTGGCATTTCACGAAGTGATACAGTAAAATTTTCACAATTTTGATAGTAAATGTTCACAATTAAAATTCGTTGTTCAAGAGTGTAGCGTTCAATAGTTAAAATTTCCCAAGTTTTTTCTAAATAAATGCCAAAGGATGACAGCTCAATTCTTGACATTTCATCATTTGACAGCCTATTTACTTCCTAACCTCAAATTTGCCCACACTTTAATGTACATATATATTTATTTTCAGCTATTGGTCGCTTTAGTGAAGCATTGTTGGAACATTCTTCGGCTAATTCAACTTCAACATCTGCCCTAAATGGGGAAAATAATGAAGTTATATCACCTACGGCCGCTGAAGTAGAAGCTTTATTAAATTGCTCTACCGAAATTTCGGTAGCTTACGACGTTCTCTTTAACCAATGGTTGCACTCCAGGGAACCAAAAGTTTGTGTGGAAATTTTACAAGCTCTTTCTTCAATGTTTCCGCTGTTGCCAGCAGATAAAATACAAGATCGAACACCTCGTCTTATACCACAAATATTAAATTTATACCGACGATCGATAGAAAGGAATTCAGTAACACAATTTCTGTCAGCCGTATTGAAAACCAACATTTCTCTTCAGCCTTCAGTATTAGATTTAGTTTCTGACCAGTTGATATCAAATCTGTTTGACTTGGTGTGCGTTTACCCGGACTATGAAAAGCCCCAAACCGTAAAGGGACACTATGAAGTCTTAAGATGTTTTCATTTGATGTCTAGTGTATATGCCGCCAAAATAATGGAAACTTTGCTAATGCATTTAAGGAACAATAGCGAAAGAGAACGTATTAAAAGTTTATTGATCCTGACTCATCTGCTTAATACATCTACCGTGAATGTTGAAAATAAACTGCAATCCTTTATGGAGTGTTTAAAACAGATGATAACAAGCGAGAAGAGTATTAAGATGAAATTGACATTATTGAAGTGTATAGTAGCGCTAGCGCAAAAATCTTTAATCAAGGAGAAAGAGTTCGTGTGGTTTATAGTGCGCTATAGTTGTAAATTCACGAAAGTCAATCAAGAATATGGCTCCCTAGAGGAACATGCCAATTTTGTGCTTTCTTGTGAGAATTCGTTATTTATGTTAGCTTCCACAGTGGGCACAATGGATGAATTGTTAAAAAGAGAACTATTAAATTATTTCGTTTTGCTGGACTATTCTGACATATGCTCGAACTTGGCCAAATGCTTAGCTAGTCTATTTGCTAAATCCCCAAATATAGAATTCGAAGTGGCACCGGAAGAAGAGGAGGCAGACAAAAAAGATGGTGCTGTGGGCACAGAAGAGTGTACAGCAAAGTCATTAGCTCCAAACTTTGTTAAAAGTGCTAAAATTGTGGTGCCAGCTCCGGAAACAATATATGCCAGATGTTTGGCTTTGTTGGGCAATTATCACTGCATTAAAAGAGCCACGAATATTTTATCGTTTCTAAAGTATTATTACCCTCATTTAAACCCAGAACTAGGCAAATTATGGGACAAGAACATTTCAGATTTGCTATTAAACATAAATAAAGAAAGCTTATATTTTACTAAATTGACATTATTCATTATGGAAACCAATGAATTTTTAAATAAACATGATGAACATTTTGCTGAAAGACTGACAAATAAAATGTCAGATCAAATGATTATTTATCCTTTGGTTTTGCCTCACAATGAATATGTCATTCCAACATTAAACACTGAGAGAGGTATGCTAATTAAAGCCATTGCTTTGACTTTATATTATGTCAATGACGCCCAAACTGTCACTGCTAAAATAGATTTAATCATTAACTTAGCCCGACAAGAAAAGCTTGACAAACATACAAAACATGCGGAATATGAAGAAAAAATAATACCATGTGCTTTAGCCATCGGCTATATTTCACGTAAACATCTCAGTCTTTTAATAAAAAAATTAGCCGAATTGGCTCATATTGGAGGCAGAAAACACTCAACAGGATTCTTTTCAAATCTGCATTTCATTAAAGACACGCACAAAGAATTGGAAAACTTTAAGACCAATCTATTGGTAATAAAAGCATTTGGCCAAATCATGGAAGAAGCCGATCCGTTGGAGTCCTTGAGAAATTTAGATGACACGATTCTAAATTTTTTAATTTTACAACTGACCAACACCAAAGATCAGTGCGTCATGTCAGCTATTTTAAAAACGCTGCTAAGTATTTGTAATCAGATGATAAAATCAAAGGAAAAAATGCCTTCGCCTTTGAAATATCGAAAACAAATAATGGAAGCCGTCTTTAACATACCTATAGAACAACCGTTTGATGATTTGCCATTGTTGCCCACCATCTTGAAATTGGGCACCGACTTTATTCGCATCGGAGGAGAAGAAGCCACCGAATCTGTAGATGGCGGTGTCATATTTGAAATTGCCTGCAAAAACTTTTTCTCGTGTGCTCAAAATTTAAAAATGAAATTCGAATCTCAGGAGGAAGATGAACGTAATAGTTTTCTAGCCAAATACCTAAACGAATCGCTACCAGAGCTCAATCAGCTGGTTAAAGTTATAATTGAACAGGATCCTTCACCGTCAACACTAGATTTGATTATTTCCATACTAGAAACTTGGATAAGAGATAAAAATTCCGAGGTACGCATATGTTCTAGTCATGTCTACAACAATACATTGGACGTTTATATCAAGTCAATGAAGATTGGCTGTGAAGCGCCATCAAAATTTAATCAGACCGGTCAAATGTTGGGTAAAATTGTTCCACGTTGCATTGACTCGAATGGTACAGTACGCCAAGTGTCTGTAGATATTTTGCAAAAAACATTAGAAATTGCCTGCATTTATGAAACCCTTACCATTGCCGATAGTTCAACAGATTGGATAAAAGAAATTGAACTGGTTAAAGATGAAATTATAACCGATGATCCAAAACAAATTTATAATCTTGCTGGCGATATTGCTAAAATCATTTCAGCACGTATTTCCAACTTTCAGTATTTGCAATTTTGGTAAGTAGTGAATGAAACCATTGACGGACGCCTCGCCGCGGTGTATACAACCTAAAATATTTTTTTATTTTTTAATTTCAGTAAAACTTTGCTGCACAGTCTGAAAGATCCTGAACAGAGTTCTGCTATTGGAGCTTCAGTGGTTTTGAAATTTTTCATTCAACAAAAGGGTTCCGAGTTGTTTCACGCAATACCAGATCTTGTTAAAGAAAGTTTAGCGGTATGTATGTATTACTAGAGATGGAATCGTGGGTAACATTTTATTAATGCACGACATTGCTTTTTTGACTCATGTTCTTGCGCGATCACGTGAGTGTAAAGAAAAATGTATCACGATCACGAAAAAAGATTTTAGTCAATCGGCCATGTTCTGTAAACCGAATCCGAGTAAATTTCTCGTTTTCCAAAAATAAATAATGCCCCAATTGATGTACTTTAAATCATATACTTATACTAAATTAATCTCAAATATGATATTTGAAGCTCTAATAAATGGAAAACTACAAAAAAGTCTGAACAAATTTCGCTATTAGTGGAGTTAATTTTTCCAAATCGAGCTGGACATCATTCGGAATTGTAGACGATGGGTTGTTTCAAATTTTAACAATAAGAGAAAAAAGAAAAACACAAATTTGTGTCGCTTCTCCTACCCTATTTCTTATCTTTCTTAATGACCTCCTCTGTCAAACTTCCAACCCTATCTACTCTTTCGCAGATTCATCAATAGACCAAGGTTGCCGGAGATTGGGGCCATGAGGCAAAACAAGAATGATAAATTAAACGTGATGTTGTAACAATCTCCAAATGGTGTCATGCGAATAGGCCGAACATGCTGCTTCATCTGTAATTATGGACGGTATAGGTGTTAAGGAGTCAGAAGCTCTTGATGTTCTTGGCATGAAAATCCAATGTAATGTTCGATGGAATGATCAAATTTTTCAAGTCGCAAAAGAAGCATTCAAGTGCCTCGGATTGTTGAGACGATGAAAGTGTTACTACCGAAAATGGAATAGAACTCTCATGTATGGGCCGGGCCGGTGTTTCAAATACTATTTTGAAATTACACGATCGCGTACAGGAGAGGGCGAAGAAGCTTATTGGTGACAGTAGTATAACCAACTCTATTGACTAACTGGAGAATCGACGCAATGTGAGGTGTGTTCTAATGAAATAAGAGAACTTGTTCCCGACAACACATTTTTCATTAAGAGCACATCCATTTGTGGTCGATCTGTCAGTGAACCGCACTACGCATTACAGAGAGAATTCGTACTTTGGCCGAACAGTTTTTATGTGGAATAAACTACCCGCAGAGGTCTTTCCAGTCACTTTCAGTGTGGGGAAGTTCAATTCGAATGTCCACAAACACTACTCCCTCAATCCTCCTTCCCATAACCAATTTTCCGAGTTCCGGCACAATGCATTGCATAAGTAGGGGCCATCCATCCCCTGAGTGCTGGTCCCAAAAAAAAACAAGTTTTTGGAAAACAATCAGCATTAATAGATTTTTTTAAGCATATGTTATAGCCGTGTGAGTAAAATTACGCATTCACTCTCAACAGAGGCTGGTTTTATTTTCACTTCCAGTTTTTTTTAAACGCCCTTAAAAAAATTCAATCTCATCTTTAGGAAAAATTTTGATTTTTACGATTTGTTCTGCACAGTGTTTAAAAAACTTGAAGGATTTTCATTTCATTTGATTTTGCTTTCGCTTTTTGACTGTCAGTCAAAGCAAAATCACAGAATGATTTATGAATAATTGCACAGTACTTTCAACAGTCGACGATTTGAAAAGATTGAATTTGTTTTGCTTTTGGTTAGTATCGCAAGTAAAAGCAGAAGCACTCTATTTGCTTTTGCAAGTCGTAAGCTGTCACAGTCGAAGAAGCAAAAACTTTTGTTGAAGTGCGTGCTGGCATGCATTCAATCTCTGACTCTGCTTGTACGACATAATGTCAGAATAGTTTGGGTTCCAGGACACGAAGGCATCAAGGACAAAGTGATATTTATATTTACTTAGTTGAGCTGTCAAGGGAGATTAAGGAAAGGTCTGCAATTAACCCTTGTAGGTTATAGAAGACTCTCTGGCCCTGACTCAGTAAAGATAGGACTAAGCAACTCCTAACCTTTAGTATGCTTTCGCTTGCATTCCTGTTTGGAATCATTACGGGGCAGAGTATAATAGTTTTTTAACTTCCCAATTTTTCAAGTAAATTTTTTGGTTTTAGGCTATTCATGGATGTGATGTAAACCGTGCTAAATCTGGAATACTTAAAGCTCTGGTTGCTTTAACCAAGCACCATCCGAAATTAGTGTTATCTGAAATGCTTGGACAACAGTTACCTTTCGAAGAGTGAGACTAAAGTTTTAAAATGTTAGTACAACGTTTAATGACAATTTTTTTTAATTATTACAGAAATGTTGTGGAATATTGGCATTTGATATGCACAGATAATGATTTAACTGGTATTTTACTGGAATACTTTTTACAAATACTATCTTCATCATGTTTATATGAACCAAATGAACCCTGTGTGGAAAGGCAAAAGATTGCCAGTGTTCAACCTTTTGCAATATTTTGTGCTCTACATAAAATGATGCCATGCAAAGATACAAAAGAGGTACGACTAATTATATTTTTTGCAAGTTTATTTAATTTTGACCGAATATTTTTTTTATTTTTTTACACAGCAATTAAAATTAAAATTTCCAGAACTATTTACCATGCTGTTAACTTCGTTGGCCTCGTATACAAATCTTGCTGCACCGATGAATACGGGCATAAGAAGTAACTCACCCTCCTTTGCTTCCACTTCAAGCAATTCGCAGACAAAAACGAAATTCGGTTTTGTACCCAATAAGGAAACAGTAAAACTCAATCCTTGTCAAATTGTATTGGAAACATTTCAACAGTTTTTGGACAGCTTGGAAATGGAACAAATTTCTACTGTACTAACTGTAAACACTCATTTAGCCTCTAGTACTGATCTCAAAAACTTTATAGAACTACTAACGCCTATGGCAATCGGCCTATCGAACCAAATCGATATTAGCTCGAATAAAATGAAAGATGTTGTAACCACTTTAAGTAAATATGTATCATCACCCTACGATGGCCAACGCGTAGCAGCGGTGGGATTATATTCCCGCCTTGTACCGCTTAAACCATGTGGAGAAGTGTCTACGGTTATAATGAATCACTTGACATCTGCCTTAAGTGATCCAAATGCTGTAGTTCGGGGTTTAAGTATTCAGGGAATGGGCTATGTAGGCCATTTGAATGAAGAGGATATTGAGAAATATGATGAGACTGCTATAACAGCATTGCTTAAGGGAATTGATGATACAGTAAGGTGCGTATTTGTTTTTGAGAATTACTTTCAATATACATACATACATAATTTATGAAATTTTAAACAAATTTGTTCTTTCAGCGAGTGTTTGATAAACATTCCTCTTGAAAGTATGCGTGGCTTAGCTCGTATTTTGCAAAATTTGCCCAGTGATCGTGTTGAATCTTTCCATGTTTCTTTGGCCATACGTATACGTCCATTCTTTGGCAGTTATTCTTTGGAAATACGTGAAGCTGCCATTATACTTTTTGGTGATTTATGCCAATCGAAAATGTCTCTGAATGATGGGACAGTCTCACCTAATTCTCCAAATGAAGCTTTAAAAGAACAATTAATTGCTAATCTTTTTCCTCTACTCTTACATCTAAGCGAAGGAGAATCCACTATTATAAGGGTAATACAAATTTTAATATCTGCATGCAAATTTTAAATAAAATTCGTATGTACATAATATGTATGTATGTTTTTTACCTTTTGATTATATTTAGGCTTGCAAAGGAACTTTACGCAAAGTATGCAGTTTATTACAATCTATTAAAATCAATGATTTGGCTCAGCGTCATTTATTAGATCATGGTCAACTAAATTACAACATTTTTATAGTGGATTTTGTTAAAGTTATTGTAAGTCTTAAAAGGAGATTTTCTATTCTTACTTAAAATGTAGAGAAATGTTTTGCGTTAATCCTTTTTAGGCAATGGAATTGACCGAACACATTCAAGATTTTATAGATTCTTGCATACCTAAATTACGTAGCCAATGGCCAGAAGTTAGAGGAAGTGCTGCTATAGTTATTGGTAAGTTTTTAAAATTAAATTATTTTAAACGTATCGTTCAAAAATGAATTGCGCTGGGTGACCCAAATACGACCTACCAATGTTGTTGGTGATCTTGAGGTAAGTTATACTGAAAAACGCGTTACGAAGGAGCGGGGGTGGGGCGGGGGTAGGGGGGTATAAAAACTCCGAAAATAGCGTTACGTAATTTGTGAATTTCCCCTTACACGCAATTGAATTTGTTTTATTGTCGATGTTTGTTTTTTTATGAAAAAATATATGTTCACACCTGTATGCATTTAAGTTTCTTCAATAAATTGTTAATCTGCTTAAATAATACATAAAAAATTGTATTAAAAATGGTTTGAAGTTTTTTTGAAGATTTTAAAAATAAAATGCAGATTTTGCAGATTTTTTCTGAAAAATTTTGAAATTTTGCATATTTTATCCCTAAAAATTCTGGCAACACTGAGTATAGTATGTACGTATAATCTATGATATGTACCAGAGATGAGCGATATTTCTGTACCTGTGATTTAATCACTGTTACTGAAAAATCACGAATCACAGTTGTGACAAAATTTTTCAAGTAACTGCTACTTGCAAAGTCGTTCTTTTCTATTTGTTACATACACAAAATTATGATATTTCACTGTTTGTGCGGGTAAGAAGGTTTTTTTTGCGTACAATAAACTATAGTTTATATATAGTTTATATACAGGGTGTCCCATTAATCAACGTTAAGCCGAAAGCGGATGATAAAAAAAAATGAAAAAAAATTTACTAGGTACTTTTGGCAAGTGACATCAAAAGTTGGCGCATTTAGCACGAATTTCAAAATACTTGGTCGATTTGTTTTTCAAACTGCGAAAAAAATGTTTTTTCGAACAAAAATATTTATTTTTAAAAATATGATATATATTTCGATATATCGATATTTTTATTCGATATATATCGATGCTGATCGATATCGATATATTTTTTTCACTTGCCCATTCCTAGTAGTCAGAATAGCTTCCTAGCGAAATGTAAATTCTTATTTTTTGATTGCGGGAAGTAAAACAATTTTTGATTTGCAAAAAGGTTTATCAAACGAAATTTTGATGGAAATTTGTTTAGAAACGTTTTACGAATCAATTTTTTTTATGAATGATTACAGAAGTAGGTTGAGTTCCAAAACATCAAAATACATTGCAGTAATGCAAAGTCTTAGTTTCTTTGTTTTTGTAAGCAAAGTAAAGTTTCATTACTACAATGTATTTTGATGTTTTGGAACTCACGCGTACTTCGATTTTTAATTTTTGTCTATATACTGCACTACCTTCAAACACGACGTAAAATAATAAAAAATTTTACGTGTATGAGGCGCTTAATAATAACAAAGAACATACGCGGTATAAATTTAATGAATTTAATTTCGAACTACAATAGATAAGTCATATAAATTTGTATTTTCTCTTTTAGGTATTCTGCATAACTTCCTTGCCGAACGAAATACACAAACCGAGGCTGTTGGCAATAAAATAGCTTTACTACTTAAAGATGAGAATCATTTTGTGCGAGTTAAGGCGGCTACAGCATTGGGCTATTTCTTTGGAGATATTTAAATGAAAATAAGAGAGGGGCATGGTAAAACCCTAAGCCTGACTTTTCGAGATCATATAATTGTTTAAAAAAGAAAAAAAAGAAAATTCAAAAATTACATTGTAAAAAGTTCGGAATTTAATAGGTCGAACACTATGTGTTGTTTTCTAAATAGACTTGAATCATGCCAAAATTTAATAAATTTAAACAAAATTATAATAAATTTTAAGTGTATTATGTGATCTTTCTATTTCTAAACTATTTTTGTATTTTATATACTATGGGCCATATGCCTAACCAAAACTCGGCATGAAGTTAGCATAGCATAACTGATTAAATTGAACTGAGTTTTAACGGGTTCTACTGGACAATTTGACATTAAAAATCATTGTAACAATGTAGTGATGAATCACGACTGCAAGCTACAGTGGTTTTTAATATACAACTGTATGGAAAAACTCTAAGGAATTGTTACAATTCATCACTTGTGCTAAGTTCCTGCCAAGTTTTGGTTATGCGTACGGCCGTATATGTATTGTATTTTAAGCACTTATTTAGATAACTACATATTTTATTTTATAATACATAAATTCTAACGTAAAAACGTGTACTTTGTGATTCTGATATAATTTGAAATCTAATAACACACCAACATGTGCCCCTGTTTCTTCTTTACGTATGCTATTAAATCAACTGTATACATATTCAGGTATGTGATGGAAATCAATCGATTTCAAAACAATAATTGTTTTTTTTGTAATCATTTTTTATTCAATCTCAAATTATTACCTTTCCAAAAGCAGATCAGAAGATAAATGCAAATACGTAATATAAAGTATTTGGAAAAGACATTTATCAAAAATTCATTTCCTTTCGTTTTTAAAATCGCTTTCTATCACATTCCTGATTATCATATTGCTAAAATATTAAATATTTATACAACTTAAGAAATGTTATTATATGTAATTGTTTCTTATAAATAAAAAGAAATTACTATTTGTTGAAAAATATTTTTATTATTGCGTTACACAAATTGACAACTGTTGTAGTTAGTTAACGTTAAATAATTATGTAATAAAAATTAAACTCAACTCTTTTTTTAATTGTCAAAGTTTGATATATTTTACATATTGATAAAAGGAAAGTATTGTATACGCCCACTGGACCACCCTATGGTTAACACAGAATCTGAATTTTTACGATTTTTATTTTGGAAGCAAATATACGAAGGATACTCATCGCCGATGCCAGTTAGCAAGCAAGATGGTGACATACTTAAGTTGAACTTTTGTAGACATGTAGAGAAAATTGCAATGCAATTCGTGTCTTTAAAAGTAATTGCCAAATAGAGACCATTCGGGTCCCAAACTATAGCCTGTGGATGTCCACCAACCTCCCGTTGGCCTACCGAAATTTTTGTTAAGTCAGCCACGGGTAAAGCCTGTTTGGGAGCAGAACCAGCTACAATATCAAAAATAAAAAATTTAATTATATTTCTAATAGTATATATTATATTACGAATTAATTGTAGGCAGCATTATACAAATTATTAGCGGTACTCCAGCTAGAATTCACCTGTAGCTTGCCTTGTAAAACCTATTTTTAATTTTAGCAGTTTTTAAATAAAAATTTTAAAGAAATTATTCAGCATGTTTGAAATTTAAGCAAGTGAAATTTCTACTGCTTCATTTTTGTGGGCTTAAATAATATAACACTTACTTTGGAAGAACTGCTCTTCGAAAAATTGTAGACGATATAAAATGGGCTCTTCAGAAGTTACAAACAATAGAAAACCACCACAAGGTGACCAACAAGCTGATTGTATAGTACCGGCTGTGATGGTCCACCTTTCGGGCTGCCATTTTTTGTCGCAATACCAAACGCGGAACACATTTCCCACTGTTGATGAAAATAAACACGAACCATCTGGAGACCATTTTAAGAGCGAACACGGTGGCCCCACTCTCTTCAGTGCCGTATTTTGCATTTTGTCAACATTCCATATTAAAACATCTGCATCACTAATGGAAGCCGATGCCAAAAGGGTTCCGTCAGAGTTCCATTGCAAAGAAGTTATTGGACAATGATTTGGACTTTAGAAATAGAAATAATTGAGTGTTTTTTTTTTGCTTGTGTAAATAACGTACGTACTGTTTTAAAAACACCGCCTGTGAAGTTGAACGAGTTATATTCATATTGTTATCCATAGTCCAGAGACAAATGCCTCCTTGACAACCTACTGCTAGTTCGGCAGAACTGTAAGGACGCCAGGCCATGGAAGATATCCATTTTTGCGAAGCACTCTGCGATTAATATTTGTAAAAATGCGATAAAGTTTTTCAGTTTGTCAGTTGCAAATTTATATACAATTTGTTTTTAGTTCGAAAAGCGATCTGACAACTTTAATGAGCACTAGCATCGTCATTTATCTAGTGTATATAAAACAAAAACTCACAAGGTTCTCAATAGTTTCAGCGGTTTGGTTAATTTTTTTCATTTGCGTCGAATTTCAACCTTTAGTAATTACCATACATCGGAGTAATTCATTAAACTGACTAATTACATAATAAGAATTATAATTGAGTTTTATTTTTTGATCGTAAAATAGTTCTTATTTTTGACTTTTATTTTTTAACTAAAAAATAACGATTATTTTAAATTTTTATTTTTTCGAAAGTAACGATTATTTCTTGATTTTTATTTTTTGCTCAAGGCCGTTTCACATTTTAATACAAGCTTTGAGATTTGTATTAGATTTTGTAAGACGAAAATCAAATCAAAATCAGTCTGACTGTTAAAAAATCTTAAAGAAAATTTTCTCATTACATTTTGTTTCTACACTCATAACAATTTGTTTTCACACTGTTAGATTTTTACTTAAGATTTTAGTTTTTGACAAGTATTAATACTAAATCTAATAGTCTGAAGGCCGCTTTACAAATAACGATTACTGTAGATTTTTAATTCTCGTTATACGTCTTAAGCAAAAGCTTAATTTGCTAAATTTACCTGGAATAAAGGATTTGAATATGAATTTGCAAATTTTTTTTATACATACAGTAATTTTGATTTAGCTGCACAATCAACTTTTCCCGATTTATTGTGCAGATAAGTAAAAAATGCTGTTAAATAAAATGTACTTATCTGCCTTAATGTGCAGGTAAACACAATTATATACAGTGTGCAGCTAACTTTGATTTTGTATATGAAAATAACTTAAAAAAACTGTCAAAAAATATGTCAAATGTGCAGGTAAATAAAGTGCACTTAAAAAAGGATTTTGAAGAATAATCACAGAAAACAAATCTTTTGTGCAGTTAAATCAAAATGCAACTAAGATTGATTTTTTGTATGAAAATAGTTAAAAAATGCCAAAAATTTAAGGCATTTATATTAAAAATGCAGGTATAGGAATGCACTTAAAGAAGAATTTGTATGGAATTTTAGACAACAGTGACAGAAATTAATACCTTTGTGCAGCTAAGTCAAAAGTGCACTTAAACAAAAGGCAGTTAAATCAAAGCTACGTACTAGATATCTGCAACAAGCCATTTAAAGCGACTTTCCTGTTTTGTTTTTATGTATGTTTGTATGTGGACTTGTACATATATATATATATATATATATATATATATATATATATATATATATATATATATATATATATATATATATATATATATATATATATATATATATATATATATATATATATATATATATATATATATATATATATATATATATATATATATATATATATATATATATATATATATATATATATATATATATATATATATATATATATATATATATATATATATATATATATATATATATATATATATATATATATATATATATATATATATATATATATATATATATATATATATATATATATATATATATATATATATATATATATATATATATATATATATATATATATATATATATATATATATATATATATATATATATATATATATATATATATATATATATATATATATATATATATATATATATATATATATATATATATATATATATATATATATATATATATATATATATATATATATATATATATATATATATATATATATATATATATATATATATATATATATATATATATATATATATATATATATATATATATATATATATATATATATATATATATATATATATATATATATATATATATATATATATATATATATATATATATATATATATATATATATATATATATATATATATATATATATATATATATATATATATATATATATATATATATATATATATATATATATATATATATATATATATATATATATATATATATATATATATATATATATATATATATATATATATATATATATATATATATATATATATATATATATATATATATATATATATATAATATATATATATATATATATATATATATATATATATATATATATATATATATATATATATATAATAGTATATATATATATATATATATATATATATATATATATATATATATATATATATATATATTATATATATATATATATATATATATATATATATATATATATATATATATATATATAATATATATATATATATATATATATATATATATATATATATATATATATATATATATATATATATATATATATATATATATATATATATATATATATATATATATATATATATATATATATATATATATATATATATATATATATATATATATATATATATATATATATATATATATATATATATATATATATATATATATATATATATATATATATATATATATATATATATATATATATATATATATATATATATATATATATATATATATATATATATATATATATATATATATATATATATATATATATATATATATATATATATATATATATATATATATATATATATATATATATATATATATATATATATATATATATATATATATATATATATATATATATATATATATATATATATATATATATATATATATATATATATATATATATATATATATATATATATATATATATATATATATATATATATATATATATATATATATATATATATATATATATATATATATATATATATATATATATATATATATATATATATATATATATATATATATATATATATATATATATATATATATATATATATATATATATATATATATATATATATATATATATATATATATATATATATATATATATATATATATATATATATATATATATATATATATATATATATATATATATATATATATATATATATATATATATATATATATATATATATATATATATATATAATATATATATATATATATATATATATATATATATATATATATATATATATATATATATATATATATATATATATATATATATATATATATATATATATATATATATATATATATATATATATATATATATATATATATATATATATATATATATATATATATATATATATATATATATATATATATATATATATATATATATATATATATATATATATATATATATATATATATATATATATATATATATATATATATATATATATATATATATATATATATATATATATATATATATATATACATATGTATGGGTCAAATCATGGTAGAATAATATAACAGGTAGCCGCATAACTAATACAAATGTACATTTGGGGTACGAAATGTCAAACATTAATAGATAGGGTATGTGTGTGTTTGTAGAAAATAAGCAGCAAACATACGTGTGGTATTGTGTGTGCAACGTAGTTATTTCACATATACACAAGATTTGACAGTTCGTGCCGTGAAAAAAGCAAATAAACTAATCAGCTGGCGTTCCAGGGCTGCCTTGTATATTATTCTACCGTGGGTCAAATATAGTAATTGAAAATTTACACCCTTCCTCTTGATCAATTTATCTGAAATTTGGTAGACACATTTACTGTGTGTTGTCGTTTTGGTATTTTCGCGGCTTCAGTGTTGCCATTGTTTTCCGGACAACTTCTGTGATTTTGGGGAGATTTATAAGTTTTTGGAAATCCGGGGAACTTCTAAGATTTAGGGGAGATTTTTGTAAAAGTTTTTGGGAATCCGGGGAACTACTGGGCTTTTTGGGGAGATAGATAGGTCGGAAAAAATCTGACAGCCCTGGTTGTTACGAGTTACATTATTCATTTCTTTTATTATAATGTTTGCCTAATTTTTTATACTTATGGCGTTTTCTTTTCTAGAAATAGTGTAACATTTCTTTACTCTTTATTAAAAAATTTGCAACTTAGCATTCCTTGAAAGCAAAAAGTTATCTTAAAAAGGGATGATACAATAATTTCTAATAAATTCACTTCCTCGAAAAATTATTATATTTCAAATTTTCATTAAGAAGTGCAAATAATGCAAAATTTTTTGTAGAAAAGAAAACGCTATTAGCATTGGGTTGCGAATGGAGGGAGTTTTGTGTACTTTGCCTGTTCTATGTGGTTTGTGGGACTTATCCCGGTGCGCAGCGTTGCCAAAAGCTTTTCGAAGAAAATCATCACTTGGCGAAATAAAAATCATATTTTGGTATAAAAAATCATCACAAACTTTTTATTCCAAATTTTTAGTTTTGTTGGTACCAGCACTCAGGGGATGACCCCTACTTATGCAGTGCATTGTGCCGAAACTAGGAAAATTGGTTATGGGAAGGAGGATAGAGTAGTGTCGATTTCGATTGTAGCCGAAAATCGATTTTCAATGCCAAAAAACGATTTTTTTTTTATTTTTTGTAATCGATTTTTAGATGTCAACTTTAGACTGAAATCGACTTTTGGCTCCGATTAATCGAAATTAGAAAAACGAGCAAACAGTGAAGTTTAGAAAGAAAGGTGAACCATATACATTTCTATGGTTCAATATAGAAGAGGCGTTTCTCGAGTTTTATTTATTTTACAAGAAAAAGGAAACTCTAAATAAAAACCCATTTTTAGATGGCTTTGGTAATTTTTCTTTTCTCCATTCGCTTTTGAACACTTGCAATTAAGAAGCAAATAAAAAAGTTTCAACAAATATTTCATCGTGTAAATTTAGTTTAGAAATAAAATGAAAAGAAAACTAATACTAAATTTATTTCATGAAATTTTCTTCATGAAACTTTACTTATTTGCTTGTTGCAAGTGCGGAAAAGCTAATGGGGTGAAGAGAGTTTACAAAAAACAAGGAGCAGTGTTAGGAACTTTGCTATTTCTTATATATATAAATGATCTCCATTGTGTATGTTTGCAGATGTTGCACTTATTTATATAAGTGGCAAGAATACAGAAGAGTGTGTGCGGGTTCTCAATAGAGAATTAAAAAATGTAGAGAAATATCTAAAAATGAATAAATTAAAACTTAATGTAAATAAAACAAAAGCAATGATTATAAATGGCTATACGGATGAGAGAATATATATTGAGGATGCACAAATAGAACAAGTTGATGAAATTAAATACCTCGGCGTCGTGCTGGACAAAAAACTGAAATTAGATCTGCACTTCAATTATATTTGCAAAAAGATTTCTAAAAAAATTGCTTTCCTAAATAGAATTCGCAAAAAATTTCTATCGATACGTCTATACGAATATACAATACAACCGTGAAACCTCACTTTGAATACTGCTCAACACTACTATTTTTGGGTAACCAACAAATGAAAGATAGATTGCAAAAACTACAGAACAGGGGCATGAGGTGTATATTGCAGTGTCATAGGTTAACCCATATTCGTGATATGCTACAGAAATTACAATGGCTCTCAGTTAATCAAAGACTGGCGATGAATGTTATAATATACATATATAAAATAAAATTCGGATGGCTGCCAAACTATATGAAAAAACATTTGGTATATGTTGCTGATGTTCAACCTTACAATTTGCGTAATGCTGGTGATTTTAGAATAAATTTTTGTAGAACAAATTTTAATCAAAATTCCTTATTTTACAAAGGTCTTAGTTTGTTTAATCAAATTCCTTCAGAATTAAAAAATGAAACTAACTTTTATGTATTTAAGAAATATATAATAGAATATATACAAATTTCTTTTTAATGTATAAAAATCCATAGATTTAAGCTAAACTTATTGTTTTAAATGGCATAAATGCTAAAAAATAAAAAAAAACCACATGAAATTTTATTTCCTACCACTTTTTTAACCCAACTTGTTTTCCAGTCCATTCTATTAGCAAATAAAGTTTAATGCCAAAAATTTCATGAAATATTTCATCGTGCAAATTTAGTTAAAAAAAATACAAATAAATAAAAATTGACTACAAAACAATCGATTAATCGGATAATTAATCGGAATGGAAAATTTAAATTTTTGATCGAAAAGTCGAAAATCGATTTGTTGCTTCGTTTACGATTCACTAGTGGACATTCGACTTAAACTTTCCCACACTGAAAGTGACTGGAAAGACGTCTGCGGGGAGTTTATTCCACATACGAACTGTTCGGCCAAAGTACGAATTCTCTCTGTAATGCGTAGTGCGGTTCACTGGCAGATCGACCACAAATGGATGTGCACTTAATGAAAAACGTATTGTAGGCAAAAATGTACGGTTTCGGGAACCAGTTCCCCAATTTCATTAGAACACATTCCATTGTAGTAGCGATAGAACAGCGAAACACACCCCACATTGCGTCGATGATCCAGTGAGTCAATAGAGTTGGCTACCCTACCGTCACCGATAAGCTTCAACGCTCTCTCCTGTACGCGGTTGTGTAACTTCAAAATAGTCTTCGAAGCACCGGCTCATACATGCGAGTTGTATTCCATTTTCGGTCGGATATAGGTGGTATAAATATTAAGGAGATCAGATGAAGTGAAGTAACTCTTGCACTTGAAAAATGTGACCGTTCCATCCAACATCACATTGGATTTTTATGCCAAGAACATCAAGAGCTTTTGATTTCTCAATACCTATACCGTCCGCAATTACAGACGAAGCAGCATGTTCGGTCATACGGCTGTGCGTAAGCATAAATTGGGTCTTACAAGCGTTAAAATCGACCATATTCGCATGACCCCATTTGGAAATTGTTACAACGCCAAGCTTGGTCTATTGATGAATGAATAGGAATGGCAAATGCTGCCTTCATCTGCGAAGGAGTAGATAGGGTTGGAAGTTTGACAGAGGTCATTAAGAAAGATAAGAAATAGGGTAGGAGAAAGGAGCCCTGCGGTTCCCCTGAATTAATCTTGAACCCGTTTGATGAGATCCCATCTATAACAACTCGATCCCTGAGAAAGCTTGACATGAATCGAGAGAAGTCATCACCGACACCGAATTAAGTCGATTACATTGAACTCGATTTTTATGTTAGAACGTATTATTAAAAAGTCTTTAAATAGAAGGAAATTGCTATAGACTCAAAAAATCAGTAAATGTTAATATTTTAGAGGCTAACATAGTTTTTAATTTAAAATTTTGTAATTATTTATTGACTGATCTGAGCGAACGATGACATTAACGCCTTTTTTCTTGGATACCATTAATCGCCGCCAAAATTCGGTATCAGTATAGTTGCCAGAGCATAATCCATCAGGAAACAAACGTTTTTAAACAACAAAAACCAGAAATTCTAAATCTATTTGACATGAACTACTTGATAACTTATCAATGGCCAACCTAACTTAATTTTTTCTGTTGACAACTTACCTTCAATACTGGCACTAAAGCTGGTTCATCTGTATAAATACGCACGATGTCGTCCAAACCAGCAACAGCAATTTTAAAACAGTTTGGGTGCCAGACAACGCAACGAATATATGACCTTATCCAATTCCTAAAAAAAACATATGAATTGAAAATCTGACTATAGAAAGAAAATATAACATTTTTATTGTCTACCTAGTTTCCGAATGTTTGGCTATACTAGCTACTCCTTGTTCTTTCATGTGAGGAAATACTTTAGACTTTAAACGTTTCAAAAAATCTATAGTTCGAAAGGTAAATTCGGCGGCTGAGGAAATCATTGGATTAGAGCTGGCAGTTTGATTGTCGCGCGCCTCATTTAGAGCCTCACTAAATCCACTTTCAAAAAAAGTGCGTATAATTCGTTTCAGTACACCTTCGTTTACAGGCACCATGACATTGCGCCAAGAATCAACAACTTTATTAGACAGGGAGGATCCAGCTATAGAAGTGCTATTGAAAGCATCACAATTCAAGTTTATTTCAGGATAACATTCTAGCTAATTAATTTAAAAAATAGTTTAATAATCACATTTATTAATTAAATGTAATGGCAATATTACCTACCACATTAGAATTGCCTTGAATTTCACGTTGTGGCAAAGCACATAGGGGTCCCATTCTTTCACAGACTGGCACCGCACCAGAAGAATGAAATGTGGACATATCTTGTAGGGAAACCATTTTGATAAAAATAGTTAGTTCAAAGTTCCTAAAATTATTAAATGTGCACTCCAAAGTATAACTAAGTTCCTATAAGCTCTAAATTTTTACCAAATTGCCGGTAAAAATATTCTTTGATTTGTGAATGTTGCCAGATATGACAATACTGGCAGTTTAAAAACTAAAATTGTTTGACGATTTTTTCACCAACTATAATATTTCTAACATGGTAGAAAAATATAACATGCAATTTATACGGTGATTACGGTGTTGGTACAACATAATCAGCAAACATACTTGTGTAATTGTATGTGCAGTGCAACGTAGTTATTTGCAAGTGTGTGTACATATTGGTAAAAGATAAACAAAATTTTACAGCTCATATCACGAAACAAGCAAATAATAAACTAGTCAGCTGGCGTTCCGAGCAGGGAATGGTAAATCGATTTCGATTCCAATCGAAAATCGATTTTGTGTTATAAAAAGTTGATTTTTCGGAACGCTTGTTTTCTAAAAATGAATTAATAGTAACTGCAAAGAATAATCACATAAATTAGCCCATTTTTTACGAACAACCTTGAGAAATCTTTCTGAAAATAGCCACGTCGAATAATTTGTAATGTTTTTTTTTTAGATTCACCTAATTTATGTAAAAGAAAATTGCTAAAATTAAAAATTTTCATTTTTAATTGTGTTTTGTCTGGTTTTCTTTGTGAATGTTGTTTAATGCTTATTTGAATTTCCATTTCATCTTCGATTTTGAGGTCCGATTATTCGATCTTGAAAATCGAAACGAAAAAGGTTGATCGAAAATCGATTTTTGAGTCTGTTTACCATTCCCTAGTTACGAGAGTAACTAGTATAATATTCTACCATGATTTCTAATAGCAACTTTTCACTATATGCATATGTTCGCCTCAGAAAATGCGTTCATGGCAAGGTAGATTGAGCAGGTACCACTACAAGAACAGCTGTTTTTGTAAATTTGAGAATGTGTGCGTCACACAGACAATAGATTTTGACACATGTTTGGGAGTTTTCTATCAGCAACGGGCATGTGTTAGTAAATTTGAGAGAGCTTATGAATGTGTGCGACTCACAGATAATGGATTTGACATATTTCTGGGGTTATCTACTAGCAAAGTACATGTGTTTTTTGGTGTTGGATTTGTTTTAGTTATGGTGGTACCTGTAATGAATATGCCTTGGTCCATGGGATATCAAACATTTTACCGAAAAATGTGTCAAAATGTCATTTTGATATACAAGCAGAGAACGTCAATTCATAGCGGGTGGCCTCGACAGCTGAGGGTGTTACAGTTGGCCTGTTTCGCTGCTCTGCGGTGAACGTTTCGAAAATAGCTTTCCATGACTTTAGTTAACTTAAAATTGTTGCAGTTTGTCTTTACAAAAAGCTAAATTTGAATAAAAATAGTTCCGTCATTTTGATACTAAACATCGACAAAATGAAATTAGATTCAAGTCTGGCAACTGCACATGAGAATATGCTGCAAAAAAGTGTAGTAGACTGCACAGAATATTGATTAGAATTATTAGTCTATGGTAGACTGTAGGACTGCCAGCATAGTACTGTACACTAGTTTTATGTGCGTTTCCATAATACCATGAGAAATAGTATGTTTCCATTATGGTTGACTAGTTAGCGCGTTTGACTACATGCCCAGAGGTCTTCAGTTCAAGACTAGTTTCAGGCAAGCCAACAACATCATGCATTTTTCTCATGTGCATAGGTGTGTTATTGTGTTGGTTGTTGTTGGACTGTTGAAGTGATGAAGGCATAGGCACTGATCACCTTGGCAGTACAGGCAGCGATTAATACTAACGTATCCTAATGCACTTCACAGCACCCTCCTTCGTAGGTATTGTACCAGAACCGTAGGCGAAGTAAAAGAACAAATAAAATGGATATACAGCTTAAACAGTTCAATGCCTCTACTTGACACCAGAGGGGCTTGCAACACTGCTCTACAAAAAAACGCGCAATAGCAGGGTTGAATTAAGCTTTCTATCTCTCTCCCACTTCACTACCTGTTCTCTCTACACTATCCCTTTCCCAAAGAAGGTAACCCATTAATTAATTAACTGGTAGGCATTAATTGCCTGGTTGTATTACTTCTCTTTAAAAAAAATAGCTTTGAGCAAAATATGTCGAAACGTTTCCATTATATTGAAGTGTTTTTAAGTTCGAGTTTTCGTAATGAGTTTGATGCTTTTACTGTTTTGTTTAGATTATTTGAACATCTTCTTCGAAAATAGAATGCGGTCGCAAACACTGTCACTTTATGCGCATTTGTCAATAACAGTAAATGGATGACCCAAAGTTCCATTTGTAATCATAGAGGCTGTGCAGTGTTGCACAGACAAGTATTGACATAATAGGAGCAAAACAGCCTGTTTGAGGTGTTATGCTCATATGACAATTGTATAGGAAAACATGTAGCAAAATACGTATTTTGCGCAAAACGCATATTTTGGCCCAAAACGCGTATATGTAGAGCTTATTTTCATTAAGGGTGATATCTCTTGTGTTAAATTCTTGCGACTGGTGGTTGAAGGTTAATTTCAAAATACAGTAACAGCCTAAAATTAAATAGTTCGGGAAACGAGTAAAACAATTTTTTACATAAGCACTATATGGAAGAATTTTTAACAGCAGCAGAGTTGTTGTAAAAAATTCAGATAGCATTTTGTAGACACCTGGTTGTCGAATCACCTTGCGTGGTGAACAGTATCGAGAAATAGTTATCAAAGCTTTTGCCAAAAAAGCATGGTGAAATAAGTATACAGGTGGCAGCATAACGTCAGCTGATTATTTTTTGCTCTGCTAGTTTTGTGCATAATCCACTTCCAGCACGTATATATTTTTGACACGTATGTGAACAAATCAAACTCCAACAAACCGTAACAGCTGTTTGTGTTTACATTTTTCCATTGTTTTCTTTTATTTGCTGTGGTGAGTTTTAAAACAAAACAAAATCATGCAAAGACTTAAGAAACGTACAGTTCAATTGTACAGTAAAGCTCGGCTATAATAAACACGCCGATATTTTAATACTTACTTGTTATTGATTAATTTCGTTACAATCAAAGTATATAAAATAATGACTGTGCACAAAAAAAAGAAATACCAGTATACAGTTAAACTTCTTACAAAACGAACTGCGTTACACCCAAAAAGTATTTTTGCTGTAAAATCTAAAAAAATTCTTGTGCAAGATTAAATCAAAAGCCAAAATCAAGCTTAGACCAATAGAAAACAAACTACGTACAGTTTTTTGGGTAAAAAATAAAACTATGGGGCGATAATCACCAACAAACTTTTCCATTCCGCAAAAAATGCTCAAAAACACCCAAAAAGTATTTTTGCTGTAAAATCTAAAATAATTCTTGTGCAAGATTAAGTCAAAAGCCAAAATCAAGCATAGACCAACAGAAAACAAACTGCGTACAGTTTTTTGGGTAAAAAATAAAACTATGGAATGATAATCACTAACAAACTTTTCCATTCCGCAAAAAATGCTCAAAAACACCCAAAAAGTATTTTTGCTGTAAAATCTAAAATAATTCTTGTGCAAGATTGAAACCAAAGCCAAAATCAAGCTTAAACCAATAGAAAACAAACTGCGTACAGTTTTTTGGGTAAAAAATAAAACTATGGGGTGATAATCACCAACAAACTTTTCAATTCCGCCAAAAATGCTCAAAAACACCCAAAAAGTATTTTTGCTGTAAAATCTAAAATAATTCTTGTGCAAGATTGAAACAAAAGCCAAAATTAAGCTTAGACCAATAGAAAACAAACTGCGTACAGTTTTTTGGGTAAAAAATAAAACTATGGGGTGATAATCACCAACAAACTTTTCCATTCCGCAAAAAATGCTCCAAAACACCCAAAAAGTATTTTTGCTGTAAAATCTAAAATAATTCTTGTGCAATATTAAATCAAAAGCCAAAATCAAGCTTAGGGCAATAGAAAACAAACTGCGTACAGTTTTTTTGGTAAAAAATAAAACTATGGGGTGATAATCACCAACAAACTTTTACATTCCGCAAAAAATGCTCAAAAACACCCAAAAAGTATTTTTGCTGTAAAATCTAAAATAATTCTTGTGCAAGAATAAAATAAAAGCCAAAATCAAACTTAGACTAATAGAAAACAAACTGCGTACAGCTTTTTGGGTAAAAAATAAAACTATAGGGTAATAATCACCAACAAACTTTTACATTCCGGAAAAAATGCTCAAAGTTTGTTGGTGATTATCACCCCATAGTTTTATTTTTTACCCAAAAAACTGTACGCAGTTTGTTTTCTATTGGTCTAAAAAGTATTTTTGTTGTTAAATCTAAACTAATTCTTGGGTACGAAATAAAGAAATGTTTTAATATATGTAAGAGCCTTTTAAATTATTTATTTTATTATATTCATTGCTTACTGTATCTTTTCTCAGTTAAAATAATTCACCACTTTTCAAATAATACAATAGCAACAACAGAAAGAACAGGGAACAGCTGTTACGGTTTGTTGTGGTGAGTTTGATTTGTTCACGCCGATTTTATTTAATGCGTCATTTACGTTTTTAAGAAGTTTCGAAAGTTTTTGTTCTATATTTTTATTATTAAAAATATTTATTATACTGTTCTTAAAAAGCAAGCAACTGTATGTACTAAATAAACTTATTGTGCAATATCAAAATTTTTTGCGACAAATACAAAGGGGATTCCATGGAAATTAATATAAAAACATTTGTGAGCAGTAAACAAGAAAATCAATTGTTGTTAAATGCAATTAAAAATAAATGTGATACCCAGACAGCTGCAGAAGCGGCAGCTTGTAGTTCGCCGAAATTTAACATACCACTACTAAAAATTCCGGGAGGCAATATGAAGAATATTGATCATAATACTAATCCTAATACAGTTCAACCTAACAATCCATCTACACAACTTAACCAATTTTTATTAAAGCAATTGCAAGATAAACATACCAATAATGACTTGAGAGAAAAACATACCGGTTTTGTATTGCCAAAGTTGCAATCTTCCTGTGATAATAAGACGGCAGTAAAATTCGAGCTGCCTGTATTAAATCCACAAGCAACAAGAACAAACATGGGTAGCTTAACAACAGCTATTAAGAAATTAAAAGTACAAGAAAACTCCTGTGATGGTAATATAAAATCAGATTCAACAACTGCCACCATAGATCTAACAACTGCATTAGCCGTCAAATTTGAAACGCATCAGAAGACACTGCCCACTAGAGCTATGATAAAACCCCAACAATATTGCGCCGAATCAGACTTTGAAATACCATTCATAGATTGTGATCGCCTGGATATATCAGAAAAACGTACATTTTTTATTCCCACCTCCAATGAATATTGTGTCACAGACATCTCACAATTGTTACTGCAGCATTCATTAGCAGAACCATCAGTTATAGGTCGTTTTTTAAGCATTGGTGATAAAAAGTATTTGGATCCGTTGCCTTTAAAATATTTGACTCCACAGTTTCATCAGCAAAAAGTTAAACACATTATAGAACCTTTTAATTTTGACACAAAATCACCTGATGATCTTGTACTGTTAGCTCTTAGTAAAAATCAAAGACGTCATTATAATTGAAGACTTTGTTGGACGAGTTTAAAAAGAGATTAAAGAGCGTTGTAAACTGCTTCAAACATATAGTGAGACATGATATAGTTGACCAATTCAGAACCTGTACGTGTTGTAGATCGTAAAAATGTTGTTGGTAATTTCCAAATAAACATTTGCTTAGAAAAAACATGTTTATATGGAAATTGCCAACAACATTTCTACGATCTACAACACGTACAACAGTTTGTGAATTGAACAAGTCTATTGCAAAGACAAGTTATATGTACGTGAATGCATGCATGTCGGAATCACTTCGGATTGTAAGTTAAACTAATAAATAAAAATTTTATAACGAACAATTTTAGGTTTAATTCTTTAATAAAGATGTAACGATTTTAATTTAAAAATATAAAACTTTAGCAATGATTTTAATCCATTTATACCTAACTGCTTTGCCTGTTCGCCGATATCGAAAGAGTTCTTTCTTTCGCACAATGACGTTTAAAGCAAAAACAAATTTTTAGGAATTGTTTTTGTTTTAAATCGTCAATTCAGCAACGCAGCATACTTTCAAGGGCTATTAGTTTGGTCGTCTGAGTGTTTTATTTTCTTAAATCTCAATAATTTGTCTGCTTTTCTGTCAAACTTGATATTTTAAGTCTGTAACGCCATAATAATTCAACTGAAACAGTTGTGCTTCAAAATACTAAAAAAAAATTGGTAACGTGAAAGTTAGTTCGACTATCAGACGACCAAACTGAGTTGAGAACGGCAATAGGGGCGTAACATTTATTTTGGAACGGTCGCTTCATGAACGACTATCTAGAAATTTTAATCATATGTCATTTGAATGATCGCATCAAACTTTTAGAACCAAGATTTTAGTATATCTTGAACATAAGACATAATTAGCAATTTATTTTCTATGTTATCTTTCTTTTTCTTTTTGCCTATTTATTACTTGTTATTATAATTTGTATTCATTATTATTTGTATATGTAATTTTAAGCTTAATATTTTAATATACGTTTTGTATATATATAGCTTTTGTTATGTAGGTATTTGTTAACTATTTATGGCCCACGGGGCTCAGTTATTTATAGATTAATAAAATTGAATTGAAAATGTAATTGTTCGAAAGAAAGCACTCTTTCGACATCGGCGAACAGGCAACAAGTTCAGCAAGGACATTAAGCCATGACAAAAAAAAAAATTTTTTATTTCAAAAATAAATATTGTCAAGTTTGGCTCGCTGCTTCGTTTGTATATACCCGATAATCGAGAACAACTTCTACAATCCCATACATCATAAGCATGGTACTGTGTTCATCATTTCGTGCGAACTGCTGTCAAAAGTTCATATAAAAAAAAATTGTCACGAATTTCTCATAAAAAAGTGTTGCAGAAGTGGTACTCTGTTTATTTTGTGAAAAACATATGAAATGTATCTACAACATTTTGAGTCTTCATGCGAAATAATATAAGCAGCACTTTTTTCGTTTGGAATTTACAACAAACACATTGGGCCTGATTATTTTCTAATTATTATCTAACTTTTCCATTAGTCAGCAAATTATTTCTAATTTTTTTTTAGTTATTTTTTATTGAAAATTGATAATTTTCTAATCTCTGATACAAACTTACTTTTTTCTGCTTTAATAGACTAATTTCAAAAATTTTCGACACAAAAACAGGGGCTTGGATTTTTATCATCTCCGATTTTAATGAAATTCAACATATAGCATATTATAGCAGAACGCTGTGTCCTTTTTAATCAATATTTTTTTGAAAGGAGACTGAAACCTTTCGAATGACATCGAAATTATTAATATTCGATGACGTCCTCTAAAGTTATTCAAGTTTAGAACGACATAAAATAGAATTATTAGAGGTATCGAACTAATTCTTTCGGTTTGTGATGCGCATATAAAAGTAGAATATATACATACATATGTCGAATTTAATTGAAATCGGAGAGGATAAAAATCCAGACCGTGTCAAAAACTTTTTAAATTACTTAATATAATTATAATTATATACAATTAATTAAATAGATAATATAATTAAGAACTAATAGAAAAATATAATTTTATGCTTATTACTACTAAATATCGATGGTGTCGCGTAAAAAGGGACAATCTGCTGTGGAAAAGAGTATGAAATTGACCATTTTTGCGCAACACCATCGATATATGTATTTATTATTTTTAAAATAATTGGGTTTTAAATTATTCTCAGTTCTTTTAATAAAAAATAAATATCTAATGTGAAAAATAGGAATACTGTAAAATTAATAGTCAATAATCAAATTATTTATTATAGGTTGTGGAAAGGAAAAGAAGACTAGAGAAATATGTGGAATGCTGTAAGGTTCACCATATAGTTTATAATATAAATGTTGGTTGGTTTATACATAATAATTTTTAAATATTGTAAGAGTTCACTAAAAAGGGGAAGTTTTTGTATATTGTGTCTTAATTCAACTTATATATAAGTATACTTATTATAATGGAAAATCTATTATAATTTTTCTTATTCACTTGATTTACTTCTCTTAATATGGGATTTATAAGAGATTTAAATTCATTTAAAAAATATAAGAGCATCAAGTACAGTGATGGAAAATTCAGTACTATTGTACTATTTGCAGTACTTTTTCATTTTTTAAATACCGTAGTACCTCCACGACATAAAAAGTACTTTTTCTAATCCGTAACGTTAAAAAATATTGACCAAAATTATATTATAATACGTAAAATCAAATACTTTACAGAAACTACTAAAATCTTTCTCTGCCTTATTAACCCATTTCAACCCATTCTTTTCAAAAGTGTAATGTTCAAAAATTCTTGATTTCTTTATTTAAAGAAAACAAACCACTTCAAACCTGTAAATATAGAGAACCTATTAGAGAACTATTTAACATAAAAATTAAAAAAAATCGAAAATGCATTTTTCTTAAAAATTGAGAAATTAAAATTTATTTTAACTAAAAAAAATTTTTCTGAAAGAAAATTTTTCAAAAATAATTGTTTTCTAATCCCAGCTTAGTCCTTAATATTATAAAAAATATGTTGTTAACTATCATCAACCAACAGACCAAAAATTATGACAATTACAAAAAAAATTTTTGAAAATTTTTAATGTCGAATTATTTTCAAAATTTTTAATTAAAAAAATGTTAACCAAATTTTCCAATAACACCAAACTGAAGAAACGTGCCAAGTTTCGTCAAAATCGGAGGCCTATCATTAGTAAGAAAAAACATTCTAACAAGACCAGTGAGTGCTCTGTACTTTTCTTCATCAAGAAGTTAGTGTCCTTTCTATCTCCTTTTGATTTTTCATTCCCTCTTCTATTAATCCCAATAAATGCGTTTTGTTTCAATTTTTCTACAAATTTTTCTCATTCAGAATCTTTTTAACCCCCGACCAAAAAAGAGGGGTGTTATAAGTTTGTAGTGTGTATCTGTATGTCTGTCTGTTCTCTCGTAGAGCCCAAATGGCTGGACCGATTTTAATTTAGTTCTTTGTGTTTAAAAGGTGACTTGATCGAGAGAGTTCTTAGCTTAAAGGAAATCGGTCTAGCCATTCACAAGTTATCACCTATTTTCTAGCGGTATCCTCTTGAATCTGTGTGTTTGTGGCACCGTAGCTTCCAAACGGCTTGATCGATTGTAATTTTAATTATTTTATTCGAAAGGTGGCTAAAGTGATCTAACCTATATTTGAAAAAAAAAAAAAACGGTCCAGCCGTTTTGCAGTTATCATACATTTTCTTCAGGGTTTTTAAAATTTTTAATTTAATGTTATCTCCTATAAATCCCATTTTTTATTATTATTTTAATGTTTAAAACTTTTTTTTATCTCAATTCACATCTCTCCATACATGAGCATGTTTTTGGCGCATATGATAATTAAGTGCACTACTATTTTTATACGCACGTGTACAATATTGGCATGTTACTCGATTTCGAGCATTTGATCCTCCCATCTTACTCGTGCTGGTCTCGCTTTCATCATCATCGTCATCCGTTGCCAAATCAACACATTCAGTGTTATCAGCATCTTTTGTCCTACCGCCGCCACCACCACCACCACCATCACCGCCACCATCATGAGTTTTTATTTCCAAGGGATTTACCTCGCTATTATTTAAAGATTTCGAACGTTGTTTTTCAACTTGTATTCTAATTTCGGGGTATTCTTCGCAAGAGGCACAAGCATAAGGACGCCTTTGAGTTTGTGTCGAAGTGAACTCCGCTTTGCAGAAATCACAACGATACTGACAATGTAATTTTAAATGGTTTGAAAGATGATGCTTTTGACGAAAACGTTTGTTACAGTAGTTACAACCAAAAGGACGCTCTTCTGTGTGGGTAGACAAATGTTCCTCACGATCTTGGTCGGTCTTAAGGATTTTTGCACACACCATACATGGAAAACATGTTTCATTTTCGTGATTCAAAACATGTGTTATAAATTGATTTTCTGTGCCATAAGTCATGGGGCACAATGGACACGTATATTGTACTTCCTTAGTATGAGTATTCATGTGATAACGTATAGCTTGTTTAGATTTAAAGGCTTTGCTACAGTATTCACATTTGTAGGGCGTTACATTGGAATGTTTGATCATGTGATTGCGATATAGCGAATAGTATTGAAATGTTTTGTCGCATAAATTACAATATGCTTTACCACGTACATGTGAACGATATTTTTTACTGCCTGACTTACCTACAACGCCACCATTATCGCCTACAACATCTTCTATAGAACTTGATCTTAAGAATAACAAATTATCCTCTTCTGTACCTTCTACTTCGTTATTCTCATCATTTACTATCTCCACGCCATCGTCGTCCTCTTCCATGTCGTATTCGAACATTTCATTTTTATTTTGCGTGTCGTCCTTTGTATTTTCCATGTTATTCTGTTCATCGCCATCATCTAATAAGTCGACCAGAAATTTATTTTTTTTTATTTGCCGATTATTGGTTTCTCTTGTGTTTTTTTGACGTACTGGATTCATATTGGGACTTGTTTTTACTCCATTATTGGGCAACTCGTCGGCCTCAGTGTGTACATTTACATCCAAATAGTTCGCACAGTCAAAATACTAAATATTGACAAAGCAAAAACAAACAAAGAATGTATAAGAATTTTTTTGATAACTTTATAATTAAGATATATTCTCCCTATTATGAATGGCGTCGTCGACGTCACATCAACACATTAAGATGACATTAAAACTTGTAACTTGTATACTCGTTCTCGACAATAATTTACTGCTATTGGCAATATTTTAATATTTGCTAAGGCTTCGAAAATTAATAGAGCATATTAATACATAGTAGTCAATTGATGTCGATAAATTGTAGACAAGTGACAGTTTTTGATGCCATGTTAATATGACGTCGACGACGCCATTCGTAATGGGGGGATTATCTATTTAAAAAAACTATTTTTAACATTTTATTTTTTTGTTTATATAATAATATTCTGTAATGTGATGGAAAAATCGATTATAAAAACCAAATGATTTAAAACGGAGAAAAATGTTTGATGTCTTTCATAAATTAAAAGTGTCGCCAGGATCTGGGAGGAAAAAATTAAGTTAAATCGGTATTTTTAAAAAGCTAAATCGCACAAAAATAAAAGCTAAAAGAAACCTAAATATTTTTTATTGAAAACGCAATGTTTTATTTGTTATTTAATTAGTAAAAATACATACGGCCCTGTTCTGTAAACCGATTCCGAGTAAAATTCTCGTTTTCAAAAAATAAATAATGCCCCCATTGATGTATTTTAATTTCAGGTATGATATTTTAAGCTCTAAAAAAATATGAAACTTCAAAAAAATCTGAAAAAATTTGCTATTAGATTAAATTTCTCCAAATCGAGCGTTTTTAAATCGACTCGTTTTACAGAACATGGAGGAATCCTTTAAGACCCCATATACCTGGCAAGGTTTCTTCTCAGTATATATTGGTAGTAGATTTTGTAGTAGATTAAAGAACACGGGTTGTGTGTTACTTTAATCTATTACAAAAAACGACAGGCGTTTACGCCAACGTCTTACACAATCGGGCCGATTTTTAATGTAATCATCTGTACTTCTTCAATGTTGCATTTTAAACATTGTAATATGCATCAATATTTCTTATTTATTCTACGTTTATAGCATTTGCGAAACCATTCGTTGACGTTTAATTTTTTGTGGCACAGTTTGCAATTGACAAACGGTACATTTTTTCAAATTTAATTTTTGTTTAGTTCATATTTAAATGCTCTGTTTTGAACTTTTTTTGACATAACATTCTCTAATATGACATTTAAAATAATGTTTTATTTAAAAGCTGATATAAAAAAATGTATTATTTAAATTTTAAGTCTACACCTCTAAAAAATAGATAGAAGGTATAAAATTAACAATGTAGTACATATCGCCATAATAAATGCAAACAACGGACGCAGCTACACAATAATTCGAAGTCAAGTTTTTGATTGAGTATGGTTCGTTTTACCGAAATACATGATCACACGAAATTTTTGACTCCCACGAAATAGAAGTACATACTTTTAATTGCACAAAGGTTCATAACTAAAATAGTTCTTAAAAGGATTTTTTTTAAGAACTTGTATGTTCAGATTTAAAGGCTCTACTTTTTCAAACAATTAAAAGAATCCGTTCTTTAATTTTTTTAATAAAGCTCAGAATTCGTAATGATCTTGGAATGGAATATAAATTTTATTGACCAGTTTTTATAATAAAACAAAATTTAGCTTTAACTTCTTCGACCACATAAGTTCGAAAGACAAAAAAAATATATCGTCACAGGCAATTTGAACAAAAAATAAAGATAAGGTTAAAAAACGCAGTGAGGAAATGTGTGCGTGTGTTTGATTTTTTTTTAAAGAAAATCCGTAATACAAACATGCAGGCACAACAATAAAAAGATTTCGTAAAAATGTTATGTATGTATAAAGAAAAATCGATAGGCATGCACAGAATTTTTAAAGAAAAAAAAAGCGAAAACAATGAGTCATTTTTTGAAAAAAGGAGATTTCAAAGTTGAGGTAAAATAGTCTGACTAGCTTTCTATATATGGATGGATTTGGATATTGGGTGATTTGGCGTCAAGTAAAAGAAACGTCCCCTACATCAGACTAACAGTGAGTTGGAAAGTCATGAAAGTCAAGCATACAAGTAGTGGGAAAGTTTATCCCGGATATGTCCTTGATTAGTAAGTAAGCCTATCTATCTGCCTATTGTTAGTTTTGCTAAAATTTCCTTTTTGTTTTAAATAGGTATATGAAGTATACTTTACTATATTTTTATACCGTTCTGTACCGTAGTTATGCAAATAATCACATGACCATACTTTTAGATGGAATAGCCGCGGTGCTCAATGAATTTGGGAAAAAGGGTGTTTTCACATTTTTTCGCTTCATTGGTACTGCCAAATTCACACTGCTGGTAGGGCCAGAGATTTAAATTGCATAGTTTCGGACATGGGTTTTTTTATATACTAAAGTTATACATAATTATAAGGTTTAGTACTCACCGCAGATTTATTTATAATGTTAGTAGATAAGCCTGGAAGTAAGGGGATGAATTAGAGTTGCTACTTCCAGGGACGTCCGTCTATAGGTGCTGCGTACTGCGTAAGAAGAATACCTGTAATATAAAAGAGGGACTTTAGTACATATGCTTTTTATTCGAATATATTTTGGTTTTTTATTTTATTTTTATTTCTTTTTATTGCCTGTTAGGCATTCATGTAAATGAACGCAAGCCTGATGTCCACAGGTAGGCTAGGTCTTCCATCTCGAGGTCCAATTGAATTTTTCTTACCTATGAAGCGTGGAAAGGACAAGAAGTATATCGCAGGAATTTCCAACAAAGCGATTTTAAGCGCGGTTTTAATGCAAAGCTCGCACGAAAGTTCGTAAAGTGTCGAATCGTGAAACCGGTCGGGAATAGCCTCTATGAGATTGAGGATCTTCAAGGGAAATCGCTGGGGGTATTTCATGCCAAGGATTTAAAGCAATAACTTTAACGTCCTTGGTGGTTCCAGTCCCAGCGTTTCCTCACCCAACACCTACACAATGCGAAATTGTTATTGAAACGTTTTGCTAAATACTCTATATACTTCCTGATTACTCTGATGTTTGTTTCAACTACTTGTATTTCAATTTGTTTATTTTTTCACTAATGATTTTGTTAGCTCACGTCAGGGTGAAGTGGGAGACGGTTTTGCTTGAAGGTGTTTCACCATATCACAAATCGCAGTTAGTTATAGAGAAAGTGCAGATTTTACTTAATTATGGCGCTTAAGTTTCTAAGCTAGTTACCTTTTGTAACTGTCACCATACTATTAGTGCAATTCTGTAATAACGCCCTGGGGAACTTTGCCATTAAGGACTGAGAATTGTTTGTCACCTAGTATGATAACTTTTTCTGAGCCCGTTCTTACAGCAAGTTGAGGTAAAATAGTCTGACTAGCTTTCTATATATGGATGGATTTGGATATTGGGTGATTTGGCGTCAAGTAAAAGAAACGTCCCCTACATCAGACTAACAGTGAGTTGGAAAGTCATGAAAGTCAAGCATACAAGTAGTGGGAAAGTTTATCCCGGATATGTCCTTGATTAGTAAGTAAGCCTATCTATCTGCCTATTGTTAGTTTTGCTAAAATTTCCTTTTTGTTTTAAATAGGTATATGAAGTATACTTTACTATATTTTTATACCGTTCTGTACCGTAGTTATGCAAATAATCACATGACCATACGTTTAGATGGAATAGCCGCGGTGCTCAATGAATTTGGGAAAAAGGGTGTTTTCACATTTTTTCGCTTCATTGGTACTGCCAAATTCACACTGCTGGTATGGCCAGAGATTTAAATTGCATAGTTTCGGACATGGGTTTTTTTATATACTAAAGTTATACATAATTATAAGGTTTAGTACTCACCGCAGATTTATTTATAATGTTAGTAGATAAGCCTGGAAGTAAGGGGATGAATTAGAGTTACTACTTCCAGGGACGTCCGTCTATAGGTGCTGCGTACTGCGTAAGAAGAATACCTGTAATATAAAAGAAGGACTTTAGTACATATGCTTTTTATTCGAATATATTTTGGTTTTTTATTTTATTTTTATTTCTTTTTATTGCCTGTTGGGCATTCATGTAAATGAACGCAAGCCTGATGTCCACAGGTAGGCTAGGTCTTCCATCTCGAGGTCCAATTGAATTTTTCTTACCTATGAAGCGTGGAAATGAAGTAGTGAAATAGGCCCTACATAGAACTTATGCCCTTCTCTGTGATAACCGACCACAGTAGTCTTAAATGGCTTATGTCACAGAAAGACCTTGTGGGCCGGTTAGCTCGGTGGAGCCTGCATTTGCAAGCTTATGATTTCACCATAGAGCATAGGCAGGGGAAACAAAATGTAGTACCCGATACCCTATCACGTTACGAAATGGATGAAGTCTGTGTAGATGTAGCAGGGCTGGTCGACCTCGACTCAAATGCATTTAATTCCGAGGACTATTTAGAGCTTGCGTCTACCATAGAAGCAAATTCTGAAAGGTTGCCTGACTTAAAGGTAGTTGAGGGTTTTGTTTACAAAAGAGTGCGACCTTATGATGGTGTGGTCTTGAATGAGGATTTCACCTGGAAACTGTGGGTGCCTCAAGAATTGACCAAGGCCATCATCGACAAGTCACACAACTCACCGCAAGCATCTCACGGAGGCGTGGGGAAGACTCTTCGTAGAATCAAAGAGTACTTCTATTGGCCAAATTTAACCGTTCAAGTTCGCGATTTTGTTAATAATTGCCAAATCTGCAAGGAATCAAAGCCTGCTAATAATACTTTGCGACCACCTATGGGAGCAGAGGCGGTTAGTGAACGGCCTTTTCAGCGCATTTTTGTAGATTTCCTCGGTCCGTATCCGCGTTCGAAAGCCGGAAATTGCTATATTTTTATCGTGTTGGATCACCTGACGAAATTTGTGCTTCTTAAGGCTATGCCAAAAGCTAGTACTAAAAACGTTAGTAAGTTTTTAATCAGTGAGGTGTTTCATAAATTTGGCACGCCTGAAGTGTTGGTATCGGACAACGGTAAACAATTTGTAAGTCAGGAATTCGCGGATTTGATAAGAAACTTCGGAGTGAAACATTTACGAACGGCAACTCATTCACCGCAAGCGAACGTGTCGGAACGGGTTAACCAATCCATTTTAGCTGCAGTACGTTCATACTTGCAGAGTGATCAGTCCGAGTGGGACAAGCATTTATCCGAGATTGAATTCTCGTTGCGATCTTCAGTTCAAAATGCGATTGGAGTAACACCATACTATGCACTTTTCGGTATGAACATGATCGGTCATGGTAGTATTTATAAACTAGCGAGAAAACTGAAAAGTTTGTCCGACCCAGAGTTAGAAGTCGGGCCTCATGATAAAATGTCTCTTGTCCGACAGCAAATTCGGGAATCGTTGCATAAAGCGTATTTAAGAAACGAAAAAACCTATAATACTAGATGCCGTACGATAAAGTTTGTCCCGGGACAAGAAGTATATCGCAGGAATTTCCAACAAAGCGATTTTAAGCGCGGTTTTAATGCAAAGCTCGCACGAAAGTTCGTAAAGTGTCGAATCGTGAAACCGGTCGGGAATAGCCTCTATGAGATTGAGGATCTTCAAGGGAAATCGCTGGGGGTATTTCATGCCAAGGATTTAAAGCAATAACTTTAACGTCCTTGGTGGTTCCAGTCCCAGCGTTTCCTCACCCAACACCTACACAATGCGAAATTGTTATTGAAACGTTTTGCTAAATACTCTATATACTTCCTGATTACTCTGATGTTTGTTTCAACTACTTGTATTTCAATTTGTTTATTTTTTCACTAATGATTTTGTTAGCTCACGTCAGGGTGAAGTGGGAGACGGTTTTGCTTGAAGGTGTTTCACCATATCACAAATCGCAGTTAGTTATAGAGAAAGTGCAGATTTTACTTAATTATGGCGCTTAAGTTTCTAAGCTAGTTACCTTTTGTAACTGTCACCATACTATTAGTGCAATTCTGTAATAACGCCCTGGGGAACTTTGCCATTAAGGACTGAGAATTGTTTGTCACCTAGTATGATAACTTTTTCTGAGCCCGTTCTTACAGCAAGTTGAGGTAAAATAGTCTGACTAGCTTTCTATATATGGATGGATTTGGATATTGGGTGATTTGGCGTCAAGTAAAAGAAACGTCCCCTACATCAGACTAACAGTGAGTTGGAAAGTCATGAAAGTCAAGCATACAAGTAGTGGGAAAGTTTATCCCGGATATGTCCTTGATTAGTAAGTAAGCCTATCTATCTGCCTATTGTTAGTTTTGCTAAAATTTCCTTTTTGTTTTAAATAGGTATATGAAGTATACTTTACTATATTTTTATACCGTTCTGTACCGTAGTTATGCAAATAATCACATGACCATACTTTTAGATGGAATAGCCGCGGTGCTCAATGAATTTGGGAAAAAGGGTGTTTTCACATTTTTTCGCTTCATTGGTACTGCCAAATTCACACTGCTGGTAGGGCCAGAGATTTAAATTGCATAGTTTCGGACATGGGTTTTTTTATATACTAAAGTTATACATAATTATAAGGTTTAGTACTCACCGCAGATTTATTTATAATGTTAGTAGATAAGCCTGGAAGTAAGGGGATGAATTAGAGTTACTACTTCCAGGGACGTCCGTCTATAGGTGCTGCGTACTGCGTAAGAAGAATACCTGTAATATAAAAGAAGGACTTTAGTACATATGCTTTTTATTCGAATATATTTTGGTTTTTTATTTTATTTTTATTTCTTTTTATTGCCTGTTGGGCATTCATGTAAATGAACGCAAGCCTGATGTCCACAGGTAGGCTAGGTCTTCCATCTCGAGGTCCAATTGAATTTTTCTTACCTATGAAGCGTGGAAAGGACAAGAAGTATATCGCAGGAATTTCCAACAAAGCGATTTTAAGCGCGGTTTTAATGCAAAGCTCGCACGAAAGTTCGTAAAGTGTCGAATCGTGAAACCGGTCGGGAATAGCCTCTATGAGATTGAGGATCTTCAAGGGAAATCGCTGGGGGTATTTCATGCCAAGGATTTAAAGCAATAACTTTAACGTCCTTGGTGGTTCCAGTCCCAGCGTTTCCTCACCCAACACCTACACAATGCGAAATTGTTATTGAAACGTTTTGCTAAATAATCTATATACTTCCTGATTACTCTGATGTTTGTTTCAACTACTTGTATTTCAATTTGTTTATTTTTTCACTAATGATTTTGTTAGCTCACGTCAGGGTGAAGTGGGAGACGGTTTTGCTTGAAGGTGTTTCACCATATCACAAATCGCAGTTAGTTATAGAGAAAGTGCAGATTTTACTTAATTATGGCGCTTAAGTTTCTAAGCTAGTTACCTTTTGTAACTGTCACCATACTATTAGTGCAATTCTGTAATAACGCCCTGGGGAACTTTGCCATTAAGGACTGAGAATTGTTTGTCACCTAGTATGATAACTTTTTCTGAGCCCGTTCTTACAGCAAGTTGAGGTAAAATAGTCTGACTAGCTTTCTATATATGGTTGGATTTGGATATTGGGTGATTTGGCGTCAAGTAAAAGAAACGTCCCCTACATCAGACTAACAGTGAGTTGGAAAGTCATGAAAGTCAAGCATACAAGTAGTGGGAAAGTTTATCCCGGATATGTCCTTGATTAGTAAGTAAGCCTATCTATCTGCCTATTGTTAGTTTTGCTAAAATTTCCTTTTTGTTTTAAATAGGTATATGAAGTATACTTTACTATATTTTTATACCGTTCTGTACCGTAGTTATGCAAATAATCACATGACCATACTTTTAGATGGAATAGCCGCGGTGCTCAATGAATTTGGGAAAAAGGGTGTTTTCACATTTTTTCGCTTCATTGGTACTGCCAAATTCACACTGCTGGTAGGGCCAGAGATTTAAATTGCATAGTTTCGGACATGGGTTTTTTATATACTAAAGTTATACATAATTATAAGGTTTAGTACTCACCGCAGATTTATTTATAATGTTAGTAGATAAGCCTGGAAGTAAGGGGATGAATTAGAGTTGCTACTTCCAGGGACGTCCGTCTATAGGTGCTGCGTACTGCGTAAGAAGAATACCTGTAATATAAAAGAGGGACTTTAGTACATATGCTTTTTATTCGAATATATTTTGGTTTTTTATTTTATTTTTATTTCTTTTTATTGCCTGTTGGGCATTCATGTAAATGAACGCAAGCCTGATGTCCACAGGTAGGCTAGGTCTTCCATCTCGAGGTCCAATTGAATTTTTCTTACCTATGAAGCGTGGAAAGGACAAGAAGTATATCGCAGGAATTTCCAACAAAGCGATTTTAAGCGCGGTTTTAATGCAAAGCTCGCACGAAAGTTCGTAAAGTGTCGAATCGTGAAACCGGTCGGGAATAGCCTCTATGAGATTGAGGATCTTCAAGGGAAATCGCTGGGGGTATTTCATGCCAAGGATTTAAAGCAATAACTTTAACGTCCTTGGTGGTTCCAGTCCCAGCGTTTCCTCACCCAACACCTACACAATGCGAAATTGTTATTGAAACGTTTTGCTAAATACTCTATATACTTCCTGATTACTCTGATGTTTGTTTCAACTACTTGTATTTCAATTTGTTTATTTTTTCACCAATGATTTTGTTAGCTCACGTCAGGGTGAAGTGGGAGACGGTTTTGCTTGAAGGTGTTTCACCATATCACAAATCGCAGTTAGTTATAGAGAAAGTGCAGATTTTACTTAATTATGGCGCTTAAGTTTCTAAGCTAGTTACCTTTTGTAACTGTCACCATACTATTAGTGCAATTCTGTAATAACGCCCTGGGGAACTTTGCCATTAAGGACTGAGAATTGTTTGTCACCTAGTATGATAACTTTTTCTGAGCCCGTTCTTACAGCAAGTTGAGGTAAAATAGTCTGACTAGCTTTCTATATATGGTTGGATTTGGATATTGGGTGATTTGGCGTCAAGTAAAAGAAACGTCCCCTACATCAGACTAACAGTGAGTTGGAAAGTCATGAAAGTCAAGCATACAAGTAGTGGGAAAGTTTATCCCGGATATGTCCTTGATTAGTAAGTAAGCCTATCTATCTGCCTATTGTTAGTTTTGCTAAAATTTCCTTTTTGTTTTAAATAGGTATATGAAGTATACTTTACTATATTTTTATACCGTTCTGTACCGTAGTTATGCAAATAATCACATGACCATACTTTTAGATGGAATAGCCGCGGTGCTCAATGAATTTGGGAAAAAGGGTGTTTTCACATTTTTTCGCTTCATTGGTACTGCCAAATTCACACTGCTGGTAGGGCCAGAGATTTAAATTGCATAGTTTCGGACATGGGTTTTTTTATATACTAAAGTTATACATAATTATAAGGTTTAGTACTCACCGCAGATTTATTTATAATGTTAGTAGATAAGCCTGGAAGTAAGGGGATGAATTAGAGTTGCTACTTCCAGGGACGTCCGTCTATAGGTGCTGCGTACTGCGTAAGAAGAATACCTGTAATATAAAAGAGGGACTTTAGTACATATGCTTTTTATTCGAATATATTTTGGTTTTTTATTTTATTTTTATTTCTTTTTATTGCCTGTTGGGCATTCATGTAAATGAACGCAAGCCTGATGTCCACAGGTAGGCTAGGTCTTCCATCTCGAGGTCCAATTGAATTTTTCTTACCTATGAAGCGTGGAAAGGACAAGAAGTATATCGCAGGAATTTCCAACAAAGCGATTTTAAGCGCGGTTTTAATGCAAAGCTCGCACGAAAGTTCGTAAAGTGTCGAATCGTGAAACCGGTCGGGAATAGCCTCTATGAGATTGAGGATCTTCAAGGGAAATCGCTGGGGGTATTTCATGCCAAGGATTTAAAGCAATAACTTTAACGTCCTTGGTGGTTCCAGTCCCAGCGTTTCCTCACCCAACACCTACACAATGCGAAATTGTTATTGAAACGTTTTGCTAAATACTCTATATACTTCCTGATTACTCTGATGTTTGTTTCAACTACTTGTATTTCAATTTGTTTATTTTTTCACTAATGATTTTGTTAGCTCACGTCAGGGTGAAGTGGGAGACGGTTTTGCTTGAAGGTGTTTCACCATATCACAAATCGCAGTTAGTTATAGAGAAAGTGCAGATTTTACTTAATTATGGCGCTTAAGTTTCTAAGCTAGTTACCTTTTGTAACTGTCACCATACTATTAGTGCAATTCTGTAATAACGCCCTGGGGAACTTTGCCATTAAGGACTGAGAATTGTTTGTCACCTAGTATGATAACTTTTTCTGAGCCCGTTCTTACAGCAAGTTGAGGTAAAATAGTCTGACTAGCTTTCTATATATGGTTGGATTTGGATATTGGGTGATTTGGCGTCAAGTAAAAGAAACGTCCCCTACATCAGACTAACAGTGAGTTGGAAAGTCATGAAAGTCAAGCATACAAGTAGTGGGAAAGTTTATCCCGGATATGTCCTTGATTGGTAAGTAAGCCTATCTATCTGCCTATTGTTAGTTTTGCTAAAATTTCCTTTTTGTTTTAAATAGGTATATGAAGTATACTTTACTATATTTTTATACCGTTCTGTACCGTAGTTATGCAAATAATCACATGACCATACTTTTAGACGGAATAGCCGCGGTGCTCAATGAATTTGGGAAAAAGGGTGTTTTCACATTTTTTCGCTTCATTGGTACTGCCAAATTCACACTGCTGGTAGGGCCAGAGATTTAAATTGCATAGTTTCGGACATGGGATTTTTTATATACTAAAGTTATACATAATTATAAGGTTTAGTACTCACCGAAGATTTATTTATAATGTTAGTAGATAAGCCTGGAAGTAAGGGGGATGAATTAGAGTTGCTACTTCCAGGGACGTCCGTCTATAGGTGCTGCGTACTGCGTAAGAAGAATACCTGTAATATAAAAGAGGGACTTTAGTACATATGCTTTTTATTCGAATATATTTTGGTTTTTTATTTTATTTTTATTTCTTTTTATTGCCTGTTGGGCATTCATGTAAATGAACGCAAGCCTGATGTCCACAGGTAGGCTAGGTCTTCCATCTCGAGGTCCAATTGAATTTTTCTTACCTATGAAGCGTGGAAAGGACAAGAAGTATATCGCAGGAATTTCCAACAAAGCGATTTTAAGCGCGGTTTTAATGCAAAGCTCGCACGAAAGTTCGTAAAGTGTCGAATCGTGAAACCGGTCGGGAATAGCCTCTATGAGATTGAGGATCTTCAAGGGAAATCGCTGGGGGTATTTCATGCCAAGGATTTAAAGCAATAACTTTAACGTCCTTGGTGGTTCCAGTCCCAGCGTTTCCTCACCCAACACCTACACAATGCGAAATTGTTATTGAAACGTTTTGCTAAATACTCTATATACTTCCTGATTACTCTGATGTTTGTTTCAACTACTTGTATTTCAATTTGTTTATTTTTTCACTAATGATTTTGTTAGCTCACGTCAGGGTGAAGTGGGAGACGGTTTTGCTTGAAGGTGTTTCACCATATCACAAATCGCAGTTAGTTATAGAGAAAGTGCAGATTTTACTTAATTATGGCGCTTAAGTTTCTAAGCTAGTTACCTTTTGTAACTGTCACCATACTATTAGTGCAATTCTGTAATAACGCCCTGGGGAACTTTGCCATTAAGGACTGAGAATTGTTTGTCACCTAGTATGATAACTTTTTCTGAGCCCGTTCTTACAGCAAGTTGAGGTAAAATAGTCTGACTAGCTTTCTATATATGGTTGGATTTGGATATTGGGTGATTTGGCGTCAAGTAAAAGAAACGTCCCCTACATCAGACTAACAGTGAGTTGGAAAGTCATGAAAGTCAAGCATACAAGTAGTGGGAAAGTTTATCCCGGATATGTCCTTGATTGGTAAGTAAGCCTATCTATCTGCCTATTGTTAGTTTTGCTAAAATTTCCTTTTTGTTTTAAATAGGTATATGAAGTATACTTTACTATATTTTTATACCGTTCTGTACCGTAGTTATGCAAATAATCACATGACCATACTTTTAGACGGAATAGCCGCGGTGCTCAATGAATTTGGGAAAAAGGGTGTTTTCACATTTTTTCGCTTCATTGGTACTGCCAAATTCACACTGCTGGTAGGGCCAGAGATTTAAATTGCATAGTTTCGGACATGGGATTTTTTATATACTAAAGTTATACATAATTATAAGGTTTAGTACTCACCGAAGATTTATTTATAATGTTAGTAGATAAGCCTGGAAGTAAGGGGGATGAATTAGAGTTGCTACTTCCAGGGACGTCCGTCTATAGGTGCTGCGTACTGCGTAAGAAGAATACCTGTAATATAAAAGAGGGACTTTAGTACATATGCTTTTTATTCGAATATATTTTGGTTTTTTATTTTATTTTTATTTCTTTTTATTGCCTGTTGGGCATTCATGTAAATGAACGCAAGCCTGATGTCCACAGGTAGGCTAGGTCTTCCATCTCGAGGTCCAATTGAATTTTTCTTACCTATGAAGCGTGGAAAGGACAAGAAGTATATCGCAGGAATTTCCAACAAAGCGATTTTAAGCGCGGTTTTAATGCAAAGCTCGCACGAAAGTTCGTAAAGTGTCGAATCGTGAAACCGGTCGGGAATAGCCTCTATGAGATTGAGGATCTTCAAGGGAAATCGCTGGGGGTATTTCATGCCAAGGATTTAAAGCAATAACTTTAACGTCCTTGGTGGTTCCAGTCCCAGCGTTTCCTCACCCAACACCTACACAATGCGAAATTGTTATTGAAACGTTTTGCTAAATACTCTATATACTTCCTGATTACTCTGATGTTTGTTTCAACTACTTGTATTTCAATTTGTTTATTTTTTCACTAATGATTTTGTTAGCTCACGTCAGGGTGAAGTGGGAGACGGTTTTGCTTGAAGGTGTTTCACCATATCACAAATCGCAGTTAGTTATAGAGAAAGTGCAGATTTTACTTAATTATGGCGCTTAAGTTTCTAAGCTAGTTACCTTTTGTAACTGTCACCATACTATTAGTGCAATTCTGTAATAACGCCCTGGGGAACTTTGCCATTAAGGACTGAGAACTGTTTGTCACCTAGTATGATAACTTTTTCTGAGCCCGTTCTTACAGCAAGTTGAGGTAAAATAGTCTGACTAGCTTTCTATATATGGATGGATTTGGATATTGGGTGATTTGGCGTCAAGTAAAAGAAACGTCCCCTACATCAGACTAACAGTGAGTTGGAAAGTCATGAAAGTCAAGCATACAAGTAGTGGGAAAGTTTATCCCGGATATGTCCTTGATTAGTAAGTAAGCCTATCTATCTGCCTATTGTTAGTTTTGCTAAAATTTCCTTTTTGTTTTAAATAGGTATATGAAGTATACTTTACTATATTTTTATACCGTTCTGTACCGTAGTTATGCAAATAATCACATGACCATACTTTTAGATGGAATAGCCGCGGTGCTCAATGAATTTGGGAAAAAGGGTGTTTTCACATTTTTTCGCTTCATTGGTACTGCCAAATTCACACTGCTGGTAGGGCCAGAGATTTAAATTGCATAGTTTCGGACATGGGTTTTTTTATATACTAAAGTTATACATAATTATAAGGTTTAGTACTCACCGCAGATTTATTTATAATGTTAGTAGATAAGCCTGGAAGTAAGGGGATGAATTAGAGTTACTACTTCCAGGGACGTCCGTCTATAGGTGCTGCGTACTGCGTAAGAAGAATACCTGTAATATAAAAGAGGGACTTTAGTACATATGCTTTTTATTCGAATATATTTTGGTTTTTTATTTTATTTTTATTTCTTTTTATTGCCTGTTGGGCATTCATGTAAATGAACGCAAGCCTGATGTCCACAGGTAGGCTAGGTCTTCCATCTCGAGGTCCAATTGAATTTTTCTTACCTATGAAGCGTGGAAAGGACAAGAAGTATATCGCAGGAATTTCCAACAAAGCGATTTTAAGCGCGGTTTTAATGCAAAGCTCGCACGAAAGTTCGTAAAGTGTCGAATCGTGAAACCGGTCGGGAATAGCCTCTATGAGATTGAGGATCTTCAAGGGAAATCGCTGGGGGTATTTCATGCCAAGGATTTAAAGCAATAACTTTAACGTCCTTGGTGGTTCCAGTCCCAGCGTTTCCTCACCCAACACCTACACAATGCGAAATTGTTATTGAAACGTTTTGCTAAATACTCTATATACTTCCTGATTACTCTGATGTTTGTTTCAACTACTTGTATTTCAATTTGTTTATTTTTTCACTAATGATTTTGTTAGCTCACGTCAGGGTGAAGTGGGAGACGGTTTTGCTTGAAGGTGTTTCACCATATCACAAATCGCAGTTAGTTATAGAGAAAGTGCAGATTTTACTTAATTATGGCGCTTAAGTTTCTAAGCTAGTTACCTTTTGTAACTGTCACCATACTATTAGTGCAATTCTGTAATAACGCCCTGGGGAACTTTGCCATTAAGGACTGAGAATTGTTTGTCACCTAGTATGATAACTTTTTCTGAGCCCGTTCTTACAGCAAGTTGAGGTAAAATAGTCTGACTAGCTTTCTATATATGGTTGGATTTGGATATTGGGTGATTTGGCGTCAAGTAAAAGAAACGTCCCCTACATCAGACTAACAGTGAGTTGGAAAGTCATGAAAGTCAAGCATACAAGTAGTGGGAAAGTTTATCCCGGATATGTCCTTGATTAGTAAGTAAGCCTATCTATCTGCCTATTGTTAGTTTTGCTAAAATTTCCTTTTTGTTTTAAATAGGTATATGAAGTATACTTTACTATATTTTTATACCGTTCTGTACCGTAGTTATGCAAATAATCACATGACCATACTTTTAGATGGAATAGCCGCGGTGCTCAATGAATTTGGGAAAAAGGGTGTTTTCACATTTTTTCGCTTCATTGGTACTGCCAAATTCACACTGCTGGTAGGGCCAGAGATTTAAATTGCATAGTTTCGGACATGGGTTTTTTTATATACTAAAGTTATACATAATTATAAGGTTTAGTACTCACCGCAGATTTATTTATAATGTTAGTAGATAAGCCTGGAAGTAAGGGGATGAATTAGAGTTACTACTTCCAGGGACGTCCGTCTATAGGTGCTGCGTACTGCGTAAGAAGAATACCTGTAATATAAAAGAGGGACTTTAGTACATATGCTTTTTATTCGAATATATTTTGGTTTTTTATTTTATTTTTATTTCTTTTTATTGCCTGTTGGGCATTCATGTAAATGAACGCAAGCCTGATGTCCACAGGTAGGCTAGGTCTTCCATCTCGAGGTCCAATTGAATTTTTCTTACCTATGAAGCGTGGAAAGGACAAGAAGTATATCGCAGGAATTTCCAACAAAGCGATTTTAAGCGCGGTTTTAATGCAAAGCTCGCACGAAAGTTCGTAAAGTGTCGAATCGTGAAACCGGTCGGGAATAGCCTCTATGAGATTGAGGATCTTCAAGGGAAATCGCTGGGGGTATTTCATGCCAAGGATTTAAAGCAATAACTTTAACGTCCTTGGTGGTTCCAGTCCCAGCGTTTCCTCACCCAACACCTACACAATGCGAAATTGTTATTGAAACGTTTTGCTAAATACTCTATATACTTCCTGATTACTCTGATGTTTGTTTCAACTACTTGTATTTCAATTTGTTTATTTTTTCACTAATGATTTTGTTAGCTCACGTCAGGGTGAAGTGGGAGACGGTTTTGCTTGAAGGTGTTTCACCATATCACAAATCGCAGTTAGTTATAGAGAAAGTGCAGATTTTACTTAATTATGGCGCTTAAGTTTCTAAGCTAGTTACCTTTTGTAACTGTCACCATACTATTAGTGCAATTCTGTAATAACGCCCTGGGGAACTTTGCCATTAAGGACTGAGAATTGTTTGTCACCTAGTATGATAACTTTTTCTGAGCCCGTTCTTACAGCAAGTTGAGGTAAAATAGTCTGACTAGCTTTCTATATATGGTTGGATTTGGATATTGGGTGATTTGGCGTCAAGTAAAAGAAACGTCCCCTACATCAGACTAACAGTGAGTTGGAAAGCCATGAAAGTCAAGCATACAAGTAGTGGGAAAGTTTATCCCGGATATGTCCTTGATTAGTAAGTAAGCCTATCTATCTGCCTATTGTTAGTTTTGCTAAAATTTCCTTTTTGTTTTAAATAGGTATATGAAGTATACTTTACTATATTTTTATACCGTTCTGTACCGTAGTTATGCAAATAATCACATGACCATACTTTTAGATGGAATAGCCGCGGTGCTCAATGAATTTGGGAAAAAGGGTGTTTTCACATTTTTTCGCTTCATTGGTACTGCCAAATTCACACTGCTGGTAGGGCCAGAGATTTAAATTGCATAGTTTCGGACATGGGTTTTTTTATATACTAAAGTTATACATAATTATAAGGTTTAGTACTCACCGCAGATTTATTTATAATGTTAGTAGATAAGCCTGGAAGTAAGGGGATGAATTAGAGTTACTACTTCCAGGGACGTCCGTCTATAGGTGCTGCGTACTGCGTAAGAAGAATACCTGTAATATAAAAGAGGGACTTTAGTACATATGCTTTTTATTCGAATATATTTTGGTTTTTTATTTTATTTTTATTTCTTTTTATTGCCTGTTGGGCATTCATGTAAATGAACGCAAGCCTGATGTCCACAGGTAGGCTAGGTCTTCCATCTCGAGGTCCAATTGAATTTTTCTTACCTATGAAGCGTGGAAAGGACAAGAAGTATATCGCAGGAATTTCCAACAAAGCGATTTTAAGCGCGGTTTTAATGCAAAGCTCGCACGAAAGTTCGTAAAGTGTCGAATCGTGAAACCGGTCGGGAATAGCCTCTATGAGATTGAGGATCTTCAAGGGAAATCGCTGGGGGTATTTCATGCCAAGGATTTAAAGCAATAACTTTAACGTCCTTGGTGGTTCCAGTCCCAGCGTTTCCTCACCCAACACCTACACAATGCGAAATTGTTATTGAAACGTTTTGCTAAATACTCTATATACTTCCTGATTACTCTGATGTTTGTTTCAACTACTTGTATTTCAATTTGTTTATTTTTTCACTAATGATTTTGTTAGCTCACGTCAGGGTGAAGTGGGAGACGGTTTTGCTTGAAGGTGTTTCACCATATCACAAATCGCAGTTAGTTATAGAGAAAGTGCAGATTTTACTTAATTATGGCGCTTAAGTTTCTAAGCTAGTTACCTTTTGTAACTGTCACCATACTATTAGTGCAATTCTGTAATAACGCCCTGGGGAACTTTGCCATTAAGGACTGAGAATTGTTTGTCACCTAGTATGATAACTTTTTCTGAGCCCGTTCTTACAGCAAGTTGAGGTAAAATAGTCTGACTAGCTTTCTATATATGGTTGGATTTGGATATTGGGTGATTTGGCGTCAAGTAAAAGAAACGTCCCCTACATCAGACTAACAGTGAGTTGGAAAGTCATGAAAGTCAAGCATACAAGTAGTGGGAAAGTTTATCCCGGATATGTCCTTGATTAGTAAGTAAGCCTATCTATCTGCCTATTGTTAGTTTTGCTAAAATTTCCTTTTTGTTTTAAATAGGTATATGAAGTATACTTTACTATATTTTTATACCGTTCTGTACCGTAGTTATGCAAATAATCACATGACCATACTTTTAGATGGAATAGCCGCGGTGCTCAATGAATTTGGGAAAAAGGGTGTTTTCACATTTTTTCGCTTCATTGGTACTGCCAAATTCACACTGCTGGTAGGGCCAGAGATTTAAATTGCATAGTTTCGGACATGGGTTTTTTTATATACTAAAGTTATACATAATTATAAGGTTTAGTACTCACCGCAGATTTATTTATAATGTTAGTAGATAAGCCTGGAAGTAAGGGGATGAATTAGAGTTACTACTTCCAGGGACGTCCGTCTATAGGTGCTGCGTACTGCGTAAGAAGAATACCTGTAATATAAAAGAGGGACTTTAGTACATATGCTTTTTATTCGAATATATTTTGGTTTTTTATTTTATTTTTATTTCTTTTTATTGCCTGTTGGGCATTCATGTAAATGAACGCAAGCCTGATGTCCACAGGTAGGCTAGGTCTTCCATCTCGAGGTCCAATTGAATTTTTCTTACCTATGAAGCGTGGAAAGGACAAGAAGTATATCGCAGGAATTTCCAACAAAGCGATTTTAAGCGCGGTTTTAATGCAAAGCTCGCACGAAAGTTCGTAAAGTGTCGAATCGTGAAACCGGTCGGGAATAGCCTCTATGAGATTGAGGATCTTCAAGGGAAATCGCTGGGGGTATTTCATGCCAAGGATTTAAAGCAATAACTTTAACGTCCTTGGTGGTTCCAGTCCCAGCGTTTCCTCACCCAACACCTACACAATGCGAAATTGTTATTGAAACGTTTTGCTAAATACTCTATATACTTCCTGATTACTCTGATGTTTGTTTCAACTACTTGTATTTCAATTTGTTTATTTTTTCACTAATGATTTTGTTAGCTCACGTCAGGGTGAAGTGGGAGACGGTTTTGCTTGAAGGTGTTTCACCATATCACAAATCGCAGTTAGTTATAGAGAAAGTGCAGATTTTACTTAATTATGGCGCTTAAGTTTCTAAGCTAGTTACCTTTTGTAACTGTCACCATACTATTAGTGCAATTCTGTAATAACGCCCTGGGGAACTTTGCCATTAAGGACTGAGAATTGTTTGTCACCTAGTATGATAACTTTTTCTGAGCCCGTTCTTACAGCAAGTTGAGGTAAAATAGTCTGACTAGCTTTCTATATATGGATGGATTTGGATATTGGGTGATTTGGCGTCAAGTAAAAGAAACGTCCCCTACATCAGTCTAACAGTGAGTTGGAAAGTCATGAAAGTCAAGCATACAAGTAGTGGGAAAGTTTATCCCGGATATGTCCTTGATTAGTAAGTAAGCCTATCTATCTGCCTATTGTTAGTTTTGCTAAAATTTCCTTTTTGTTTTAAATAGGTATATGAAGTATACTTTACTATATTTTTATACCGTTCTGTACCGTAGTTATGCAAATAATCACATGACCATACTTTTAGATGGAATAGCCGCGGTGCTCAATGAATTTGGGAAAAAGGGTGTTTTCACATTTTTTCGCTTCATTGGTACTGCCAAATTCACACTGCTGGTAGGGCCAGAGATTTAAATTGCATAGTTTCGGACATGGGTTTTTTTATATACTAAAGTTATACATAATTATAAGGTTTAGTACTCACCGCAGATTTATTTATAATGTTAGTAGATAAGCCTGGAAGTAAGGGGATGAATTAGAGTTGCTACTTCCAGGGACGTCCGTCTATATGTGCTGCGTACTGCGTAAGAAGAATACCTGTAATATAAAAGAGGGACTTTAGTACATATGCTTTTTATTCGAATATATTTTGGTTTTTTATTTTATTTTTATTTCTTTTTATTGCCTGTTGGGCATTCATGTAAATGAACGCAAGCCTGATGTCCACAGGTAGGCTAGGTCTTCCATCTCGAGGTCCAATTGAATTTTTCTTACCTATGAAGCGTGGAAAGGACAAGAAGTATATCGCAGGAATTTCCAACAAAGCGATTTTAAGCGCGGTTTTAATGCAAAGCTCGCACGAAAGTTCGTAAAGTGTCGAATCGTGAAACCGGTCGGGAATAGCCTCTATGAGATTGAGGATCTTCAAGGGAAATCGCTGGGGGTATTTCATGCCAAGGATTTAAAGCAATAACTTTAACGTCCTTGGTGGTTCCAGTCCCAGCGTTTCCTCACCCAACACCTACACAATGCGAAATTGTTATTGAAACGTTTTGCTAAATACTCTATATACTTCCTGATTACTCTGATGTTTGTTTCAACTACTTGTATTTCAATTTGTTTATTTTTTCACTAATGATTTTGTTAGCTCACGTCAGGGTGAAGTGGGAGACGGTTTTGCTTGAAGGTGTTTCACCATATCACAAATCGCAGTTAGTTATAGAGAAAGTGCAGATTTTACTTAATTATGGCGCTTAAGTTTCTAAGCTAGTTACCTTTTGTAACTGTCACCATACTATTAGTGCAATTCTGTAATAACGCCCTGGGGAACTTTGCCATTAAGGACTGAGAATTGTTTGTCACCTAGTATGATAACTTTTTCTGAGCCCGTTCTTACAGCAAGTTGAGGTAAAATAGTCTGACTAGCTTTCTATATATGGATGGATTTGGATATTGGGTGATTTGGCGTCAAGTAAAAGAAACGTCCCCTACATCAGACTAACAGTGAGTTGGAAAGTCATGAAAGTCAAGCATACAAGTAGTGGGAAAGTTTATCCCGGATATGTCCTTGATTAGTAAGTAAGCCTATCTATCTGCCTATTGTTAGTTTTGCTAAAATTTCCTTTTTGTTTTAAATAGGTATATGAAGTATACTTTACTATATTTTTATACCGTTCTGTACCGTAGTTATGCAAATAATCACATGACCATACTTTTAGATGGAATAGCCGCGGTGCTCAATGAATTTGGGAAAAAGGGTGTTTTCACATTTTTTCGCTTCATTGGTACTGCCAAATTCACACTGCTGGTAGGGCCAGAGATTTAAATTGCATAGTTTCGGACATGGGTTTTTTTATATACTAAAGTTATACATAATTATAAGGTTTAGTACTCACCGCAGATTTATTTATAATGTTAGTAGATAAGCCTGGAAGTAAGGGGATGAATTAGAGTTACTACTTCCAGGGACGTCCGTCTATAGGTGCTGCGTACTGCGTAAGAAGAATACCTGTAATATAAAAGAGGGACTTTAGTACATATGCTTTTTATTCGAATATATTTTGGTTTTTTATTTTATTATTATTTCTTTTTATTGCCTGTTGGGCATTCATGTAAATGAACGCAAGCCTGATGTCCACAGGTAGGCTAGGTCTTCCATCTCGAGGTCCAATTGAATTTTTCTTACCTATGAAGCGTGGAAAGGACAAGAAGTATATCGCAGGAATTTCCAACAAAGCGATTTTAAGCGCGGTTTTAATGCAAAGCTCGCACGAAAGTTCGTAAAGTGTCGAATCGTGAAACCGGTCGGGAATAGCCTCTATGAGATTGAGGATCTTCAAGGGAAATCGCTGGGGGTATTTCATGCCAAGGATTTAAAGCAATAACTTTAACGTCCTTGGTGGTTCCAGTCCCAGCGTTTCCTCACCCAACACCTACACAATGCGAAATTGTTATTGAAACGTTTTGCTAAATACTCTATATACTTCCTGATTACTCTGATGTTTGTTTCAACTACTTGTATTTCAATTTGTTTATTTTTTCACTAATGATTTTGTTAGCTCACGTCAGGGTGAAGTGGGAGACGGTTTTGCTTGAAGGTGTTTCACCATATCACAAATCGCAGTTAGTTATAGAGAAAGTGCAGATTTTACTTAATTATGGCGCTTAAGTTTCTAAGCTAGTTACCTTTTGTAACTGTCACCATACTATTAGTGCAATTCTGTAATAACGCCCTGGGGAACTTTGCCATTAAGGACTGAGAATTGTTTGTCACCTAGTATGATAACTTTTTCTGAGCCCGTTCTTACAGCAAGTTGAGGTAAAATAGTCTGACTAGCTTTCTATATATGGTTGGATTTGGATATTGGGTGATTTGGCGTCAAGTAAAAGAAACGTCCCCTACATCAGACTAACAGTGAGTTGGAAAGTCATGAAAGTCAAGCATACAAGTAGTGGGAAAGTTTATCCCGGATATGTCCTTGATTAGTAAGTAAGCCTATCTATCTGCCTATTGTTAGTTTTGCTAAAATTTCCTTTTTGTTTTAAATAGGTATATGAAGTATACTTTACTATATTTTTATACCGTTCTGTACCGTAGTTATGCAAATAATCACATGACCATACTTTTAGATGGAATAGCCGCGGTGCTCAATGAATTTGGGAAAAAGGGTGTTTTCACATTTTTTCGCTTCATTGGTACTGCCAAATTCACACTGCTGGTAGGGCCAGAGATTTAAATTGCATAGTTTCGGACATGGGTTTTTTTATATACTAAAGTTATACATAATTATAAGGTTTAGTACTCACCGCAGATTTATTTATAATGTTAGTAGATAAGCCTGGAAGTAAGGGGATGAATTAGAGTTACTACTTCCAGGGACGTCCGTCTATAGGTGCTGCGTACTGCGTAAGAAGAATACCTGTAATATAAAAGAGGGACTTTAGTACATATGCTTTTTATTCGAATATATTTTGGTTTTTTATTTTATTTTTATTTCTTTTTATTGCCTGTTGGGCATTCATGTAAATGAACGCAAGCCTGATGTCCACAGGTAGGCTAGGTCTTCCATCTCGAGGTCCAATTGAATTTTTCTTACCTATGAAGCGTGGAAAGGACAAGAAGTATATCGCAGGAATTTCCAACAAAGCGATTTTAAGCGCGGTTTTAATGCAAAGCTCGCACGAAAGTTCGTAAAGTGTCGAATCGTGAAACCGGTCGGGAATAGCCTCTATGAGATTGAGGATCTTCAAGGGAAATCGCTGGGGGTATTTCATGCCAAGGATTTAAAGCAATAACTTTAACGTCCTTGGTGGTTCCAGTCCCAGCGTTTCCTCACCCAACACCTACACAATGCGAAATTGTTATTGAAACGTTTTGCTAAATACTCTATATACTTCCTGATTACTCTGATGTTTGTTTCAACTACTTGTATTTCAATTTGTTTATTTTTTCACTAATGATTTTGTTAGCTCACGTCAGGGTGAAGTGGGAGACGGTTTTGCTTGAAGGTGTTTCACCATATCACAAATCGCAGTTAGTTATAGAGAAAGTGCAGATTTTACTTAATTATGGCGCTTAAGTTTCTAAGCTAGTTACCTTTTGTAACTGTCACCATACTATTAGTGCAATTCTGTAATAACGCCCTGGGGAACTTTGCCATTAAGGACTGAGAATTGTTTGTCACCTAGTATGATAACTTTTTCTGAGCCCGTTCTTACAGCAAGTTGAGGTAAAATAGTCTGACTAGCTTTCTATATATGGATGGATTTGGATATTGGGTGATTTGGCGTCAAGTAAAAGAAACGTCCCCTACATCAGTCTAACAGTGAGTTGGAAAGTCATGAAAGTCAAGCATACAAGTAGTGGGAAAGTTTATCCCGGATATGTCCTTGATTAGTAAGTAAGCCTATCTATCTGCCTATTGTTAGTTTTGCTAAAATTTCCTTTTTGTTTTAAATAGGTATATGAAGTATACTTTACTATATTTTTATACCGTTCTGTACCGTAGTTATGCAAATAATCACATGACCATACTTTTAGATGGAATAGCCGCGGTGCTCAATGAATTTGGGAAAAAGGGTGTTTTCACATTTTTTCGCTTCATTGGTACTGCCAAATTCACACTGCTGGTAGGGCCAGAGATTTAAATTGCATAGTTTCGGACATGGGTTTTTTTATATACTAAAGTTATACATAATTATAAGGTTTAGTACTCACCGCAGATTTATTTATAATGTTAGTAGATAAGCCTGGAAGTAAGGGGATGAATTAGAGTTGCTACTTCCAGGGACGTCCGTCTATATGTGCTGCGTACTGCGTAAGAAGAATACCTGTAATATAAAAGAGGGACTTTAGTACATATGCTTTTTATTCGAATATATTTTGGTTTTTTATTTTATTTTTATTTCTTTTTATTGCCTGTTGGGCATTCATGTAAATGAACGCAAGCCTGATGTCCACAGGTAGGCTAGGTCTTCCATCTCGAGGTCCAATTGAATTTTTCTTACCTATGAAGCGTGGAAAGGACAAGAAGTATATCGCAGGAATTTCCAACAAAGCGATTTTAAGCGCGGTTTTAATGCAAAGCTCGCACGAAAGTTCGTAAAGTGTCGAATCGTGAAACCGGTCGGGAATAGCCTCTATGAGATTGAGGATCTTCAAGGGAAATCGCTGGGGGTATTTCATGCCAAGGATTTAAAGCAATAACTTTAACGTCCTTGGTGGTTCCAGTCCCAGCGTTTCCTCACCCAACACCTACACAATGCGAAATTGTTATTGAAACGTTTTGCTAAATACTCTATATACTTCCTGATTACTCTGATGTTTGTTTCAACTACTTGTATTTCAATTTGTTTATTTTTTCACTAATGATTTTGTTAGCTCACGTCAGGGTGAAGTGGGAGACGGTTTTGCTTGAAGGTGTTTCACCATATCACAAATCGCAGTTAGTTATAGAGAAAGTGCAGATTTTACTTAATTATGGCGCTTAAGTTTCTAAGCTAGTTACCTTTTGTAACTGTCACCATACTATTAGTGCAATTCTGTAATAACGCCCTGGGGAACTTTGCCATTAAGGACTGAGAATTGTTTGTCACCTAGTATGATAACTTTTTCTGAGCCCGTTCTTACAGCAAGTTGAGGTAAAATAGTCTGACTAGCTTTCTATATATGGATGGATTTGGATATTGGGTGATTTGGCGTCAAGTAAAAGAAACGTCCCCTACATCAGACTAACAGTGAGTTGGAAAGTCATGAAAGTCAAGCATACAAGTAGTGGGAAAGTTTATCCCGGATATGTCCTTGATTAGTAAGTAAGCCTATCTATCTGCCTATTGTTAGTTTTGCTAAAATTTCCTTTTTGTTTTAAATAGGTATATGAAGTATACTTTACTATATTTTTATACCGTTCTGTACCGTAGTTATGCAAATAATCACATGACCATACTTTTAGATGGAATAGCCGCGGTGCTCAATGAATTTGGGAAAAAGGGTGTTTTCACATTTTTTCGCTTCATTGGTACTGCCAAATTCACACTGCTGGTAGGGCCAGAGATTTAAATTGCATAGTTTCGGACATGGGTTTTTTTATATACTAAAGTTATACATAATTATAAGGTTTAGTACTCACCGCAGATTTATTTATAATGTTAGTAGATAAGCCTGGAAGTAAGGGGATGAATTAGAGTTACTACTTCCAGGGACGTCCGTCTATAGGTGCTGCGTACTGCGTAAGAAGAATACCTGTAATATAAAAGAGGGACTTTAGTACATATGCTTTTTATTCGAATATATTTTGGTTTTTTATTTTATTTTTATTTCTTTTTATTGCCTGTTGGGCATTCATGTAAATGAACGCAAGCCTGATGTCCACAGGTAGGCTAGGTCTTCCATCTCGAGGTCCAATTGAATTTTTCTTACCTATGAAGCGTGGAAAGGACAAGAAGTATATCGCAGGAATTTCCAACAAAGCGATTTTAAGCGCGGTTTTAATGCAAAGCTCGCACGAAAGTTCGTAAAGTGTCGAATCGTGAAACCGGTCGGGAATAGCCTCTATGAGATTGAGGATCTTCAAGGGAAATCGCTGGGGGTATTTCATGCCAAGGATTTAAAGCAATAACTTTAACGTCCTTGGTGGTTCCAGTCCCAGCGTTTCCTCACCCAACACCTACACAATGCGAAATTGTTATTGAAACGTTTTGCTAAATACTCTATATACTTCCTGATTACTCTGATGTTTGTTTCAACTACTTGTATTTCAATTTGTTTATTTTTTCACTAATGATTTTGTTAGCTCACGTCAGGGTGAAGTGGGAGACGGTTTTGCTTGAAGGTGTTTCACCATATCACAAATCGCAGTTAGTTATAGAGAAAGTGCAGATTTTACTTAATTATGGCGCTTAAGTTTCTAAGCTAGTTACCTTTTGTAACTGTCACCATACTATTAGTGCAATTCTGTAATAACGCCCTGGGGAACTTTGCCATTAAGGACTGAGAATTGTTTGTCACCTAGTATGATAACTTTTTCTGAGCCCGTTCTTACAGCAAGTTGAGGTAAAATAGTCTGACTAGCTTTCTATATATGGTTGGATTTGGATATTGGGTGATTTGGCGTCAAGTAAAAGAAACGTCCCCTACATCAGACTAACAGTGAGTTGGAAAGTCATGAAAGTCAAGCATACAAGTAGTGGGAAAGTTTATCCCGGATATGTCCTTGATTAGTAAGTAAGCCTATCTATCTGCCTATTGTTAGTTTTGCTAAAATTTCCTTTTTGTTTTAAATAGGTATATGAAGTATACTTTACTATATTTTTATACCGTTCTGTACCGTAGTTATGCAAATAATCACATGACCATACTTTTAGATGGAATAGCCGCGGTGCTCAATGAATTTGGGAAAAAGGGTGTTTTCACATTTTTTCGCTTCATTGGTACTGCCAAATTCACACTGCTGGTAGGGCCAGAGATTTAAATTGCATAGTTTCGGACATGGGTTTTTTTATATACTAAAGTTATACATAATTATAAGGTTTAGTACTCACCGCAGATTTATTTATAATGTTAGTAGATAAGCCTGGAAGTAAGGGGATGAATTAGAGTTACTACTTCCAGGGACGTCCGTCTATAGGTGCTGCGTACTGCGTAAGAAGAATACCTGTAATATAAAAGAGGGACTTTAGTACATATGCTTTTTATTCGAATATATTTTGGTTTTTTATTTTATTTTTATTTCTTTTTATTGCCTGTTGGGCATTCATGTAAATGAACGCAAGCCTGATGTCCACAGGTAGGCTAGGTCTTCCATCTCGAGGTCCAATTGAATTTTTCTTACCTATGAAGCGTGGAAAGGACAAGAAGTATATCGCAGGAATTTCCAACAAAGCGATTTTAAGCGCGGTTTTAATGCAAAGCTCGCACGAAAGTTCGTAAAGTGTCGAATCGTGAAACCGGTCGGGAATAGCCTCTATGAGATTGAGGATCTTCAAGGGAAATCGCTGGGGGTATTTCATGCCAAGGATTTAAAGCAATAACTTTAACGTCCTTGGTGGTTCCAGTCCCAGCGTTTCCTCACCCAACACCTACACAATGCGAAATTGTTATTGAAACGTTTTGCTAAATACTCTATATACTTCCTGATTACTCTGATGTTTGTTTCAACTACTTGTATTTCAATTTGTTTATTTTTTCACTAATGATTTTGTTAGCTCACGTCAGGGTGAAGTGGGAGACGGTTTTGCTTGAAGGTGTTTCACCATATCACAAATCGCAGTTAGTTATAGAGAAAGTGCAGATTTTACTTAATTATGGCGCTTAAGTTTCTAAGCTAGTTACCTTTTGTAACTGTCACCATACTATTAGTGCAATTCTGTAATAACGCCCTGGGGAACTTTGCCATTAAGGACTGAGAATTGTTTGTCACCTAGTATGATAACTTTTTCTGAGCCCGTTCTTACAGCAAGTTGAGGTAAAATAGTCTGACTAGCTTTCTATATATGGATGGATTTGGATATTGGGTGATTTGGCGTCAAGTAAAAGAAACGTCCCCTACATCAGTCTAACAGTGAGTTGGAAAGTCATGAAAGTCAAGCATACAAGTAGTGGGAAAGTTTATCCCGGATATGTCCTTGATTAGTAAGTAAGCCTATCTATCTGCCTATTGTTAGTTTTGCTAAAATTTCCTTTTTGTTTTAAATAGGTATATGAAGTATACTTTACTATATTTTTATACCGTTCTGTACCGTAGTTATGCAAATAATCACATGACCATACTTTTAGATGGAATAGCCGCGGTGCTCAATGAATTTGGGAAAAAGGGTGTTTTCACATTTTTTCGCTTCATTGGTACTGCCAAATTCACACTGCTGGTAGGGCCAGAGATTTAAATTGCATAGTTTCGGACATGGGTTTTTTTATATACTAAAGTTATACATAATTATAAGGTTTAGTACTCACCGCAGATTTATTTATAATGTTAGTAGATAAGCCTGGAAGTAAGGGGATGAATTAGAGTTGCTACTTCCAGGGACGTCCGTCTATATGTGCTGCGTACTGCGTAAGAAGAATACCTGTAATATAAAAGAGGGACTTTAGTACATATGCTTTTTATTCGAATATATTTTGGTTTTTTATTTTATTTTTATTTCTTTTTATTGCCTGTTGGGCATTCATGTAAATGAACGCAAGCCTGATGTCCACAGGTAGGCTAGGTCTTCCATCTCGAGGTCCAATTGAATTTTTCTTACCTATGAAGCGTGGAAAGGACAAGAAGTATATCGCAGGAATTTCCAACAAAGCGATTTTAAGCGCGGTTTTAATGCAAAGCTCGCACGAAAGTTCGTAAAGTGTCGAATCGTGAAACCGGTCGGGAATAGCCTCTATGAGATTGAGGATCTTCAAGGGAAATCGCTGGGGGTATTTCATGCCAAGGATTTAAAGCAATAACTTTAACGTCCTTGGTGGTTCCAGTCCCAGCGTTTCCTCACCCAACACCTACACAATGCGAAATTGTTATTGAAACGTTTTGCTAAATACTCTATATACTTCCTGATTACTCTGATGTTTGTTTCAACTACTTGTATTTCAATTTGTTTATTTTTTCACTAATGATTTTGTTAGCTCACGTCAGGGTGAAGTGGGAGACGGTTTTGCTTGAAGGTGTTTCACCATATCACAAATCGCAGTTAGTTATAGAGAAAGTGCAGATTTTACTTAATTATGGCGCTTAAGTTTCTAAGCTAGTTACCTTTTGTAACTGTCACCATACTATTAGTGCAATTCTGTAATAACGCCCTGGGGAACTTTGCCATTAAGGACTGAGAATTGTTTGTCACCTAGTATGATAACTTTTTCTGAGCCCGTTCTTACAGCAAGTTGAGGTAAAATAGTCTGACTAGCTTTCTATATATGGTTGGATTTGGATATTGGGTGATTTGGCGTCAAGTAAAAGAAACGTCCCCTACATCAGACTAACAGTGAGTTGGAAAGTCATGAAAGTCAAGCATACAAGTAGTGGGAAAGTTTATCCCGGATATGTCCTTGATTAGTAAGTAAGCCTATCTATCTGCCTATTGTTAGTTTTGCTAAAATTTCCTTTTTGTTTTAAATAGGTATATGAAGTATACTTTACTATATTTTTATACCGTTCTGTACCGTAGTTATGCAAATAATCACATGACCATACTTTTAGATGGAATAGCCGCGGTGCTCAATGAATTTGGGAAAAAGGGTGTTTTCACATTTTTTCGCTTCATTGGTACTGCCAAATTCACACTGCTGGTAGGGCCAGAGATTTAAATTGCATAGTTTCGGACATGGGTTTTTTTATATACTAAAGTTATACATAATTATAAGGTTTAGTACTCACCGCAGATTTATTTATAATGTTAGTAGATAAGCCTGGAAGTAAGGGGATGAATTAGAGTTACTACTTCCAGGGACGTCCGTCTATAGGTGCTGCGTACTGCGTAAGAAGAATACCTGTAATATAAAAGAGGGACTTTAGTACATATGCTTTTTATTCGAATATATTTTGGTTTTTTATTTTATTTTTATTTCTTTTTATTGCCTGTTGGGCATTCATGTAAATGAACGCAAGCCTGATGTCCACAGGTAGGCTAGGTCTTCCATCTCGAGGTCCAATTGAATTTTTCTTACCTATGAAGCGTGGAAAGGACAAGAAGTATATCGCAGGAATTTCCAACAAAGCGATTTTAAGCGCGGTTTTAATGCAAAGCTCGCACGAAAGTTCGTAAAGTGTCGAATCGTGAAACCGGTCGGGAATAGCCTCTATGAGATTGAGGATCTTCAAGGGAAATCGCTGGGGGTATTTCATGCCAAGGATTTAAAGCAATAACTTTAACGTCCTTGGTGGTTCCAGTCCCAGCGTTTCCTCACCCAACACCTACACAATGCGAAATTGTTATTGAAACGTTTTGCTAAATACTCTATATACTTCCTGATTACTCTGATGTTTGTTTCAACTACTTGTATTTCAATTTGTTTATTTTTTCACTAATGATTTTGTTAGCTCACGTCAGGGTGAAGTGGGAGACGGTTTTGCTTGAAGGTGTTTCACCATATCACAAATCGCAGTTAGTTATAGAGAAAGTGCAGATTTTACTTAATTATGGCGCTTAAGTTTCTAAGCTAGTTACCTTTTGTAACTGTCACCATACTATTAGTGCAATTCTGTAATAACGCCCTGGGGAACTTTGCCATTAAGGACTGAGAATTGTTTGTCACCTAGTATGATAACTTTTTCTGAGCCCGTTCTTACAGCAAGTTGAGGTAAAATAGTCTGACTAGCTTTCTATATATGGATGGATTTGGATATTGGGTGATTTGGCGTCAAGTAAAAGAAACGTCCCCTACATCAGTCTAACAGTGAGTTGGAAAGTCATGAAAGTCAAGCATACAAGTAGTGGGAAAGTTTATCCCGGATATGTCCTTGATTAGTAAGTAAGCCTATCTATCTGCCTATTGTTAGTTTTGCTAAAATTTCCTTTTTGTTTTAAATAGGTATATGAAGTATACTTTACTATATTTTTATACCGTTCTGTACCGTAGTTATGCAAATAATCACATGACCATACTTTTAGATGGAATAGCCGCGGTGCTCAATGAATTTGGGAAAAAGGGTGTTTTCACATTTTTTCGCTTCATTGGTACTGCCAAATTCACACTGCTGGTAGGGCCAGAGATTTAAATTGCATAGTTTCGGACATGGGTTTTTTTATATACTAAAGTTATACATAATTATAAGGTTTAGTACTCACCGCAGATTTATTTATAATGTTAGTAGATAAGCCTGGAAGTAAGGGGATGAATTAGAGTTGCTACTTCCAGGGACGTCCGTCTATAGGTGCTGCGTACTGCGTAAGAAGAATACCTGTAATATAAAAGAGGGACTTTAGTACATATGCTTTTTATTCGAATATATTTTGGTTTTTTATTTTATTTTTATTTCTTTTTATTGCCTGTTGGGCATTCATGTAAATGAACGCAAGCCTGATGTCCACAGGTAGGCTAGGTCTTCCATCTCGAGGTCCAATTGAATTTTTCTTACCTATGAAGCGTGGAAAGGACAAGAAGTATATCGCAGGAATTTCCAACAAAGCGATTTTAAGCGCGGTTTTAATGCAAAGCTCGCACGAAAGTTCGTAAAGTGTCGAATCGTGAAACCGGTCGGGAATAGCCTCTATGAGATTGAGGATCTTCAAGGGAAATCGCTGGGGGTATTTCATGCCAAGGATTTAAAGCAATAACTTTAACGTCCTTGGTGGTTCCAGTCCCAGCGTTTCCTCACCCAACACCTACACAATGCGAAATTGTTATTGAAACGTTTTGCTAAATACTCTATATACTTCCTGATTACTCTGATGTTTGTTTCAACTACTTGTATTTCAATTTGTTTATTTTTTCACTAATGATTTTGTTAGCTCACGTCAGGGTGAAGTGGGAGACGGTTTTGCTTGAAGGTGTTTCACCATATCACAAATCGCAGTTAGTTATAGAGAAAGTGCAGATTTTACTTAATTATGGCGCTTAAGTTTCTAAGCTAGTTACCTTTTGTAACTGTCACCATACTATTAGTGCAATTCTGTAATAACGCCCTGGGGAACTTTGCCATTAAGGACTGAGAATTGTTTGTCACCTAGTATGATAACTTTTTCTGAGCCCGTTCTTACAGCAAGTTGAGGTAAAATAGTCTGACTAGCTTTCTATATATGGATGGATTTGGATATTGGGTGATTTGGCGTCAAGTAAAAGAAACGTCCCCTACATCAGACTAACAGTGAGTTGGAAAGTCATGAAAGTCAAGCATACAAGTAGTGGGAAAGTTTATCCCGGATATGTCCTTGATTAGTAAGTAAGCCTATCTATCTGCCTATTGTTAGTTTTGCTAAAATTTCCTTTTTGTTTTAAATAGGTATATGAAGTATACTTTACTATATTTTTATACCGTTCTGTACCGTAGTTATGCAAATAATCACATGACCATACTTTTAGATGGAATAGCCGCGGTGCTCAATGAATTTGGGAAAAAGGGTGTTTTCACATTTTTTCGCTTCATTGGTACTGCCAAATTCACACTGCTGGTAGGGCCAGAGATTTAAATTGCATAGTTTCGGACATGGGTTTTTTTATATACTAAAGTTATACATAATTATAAGGTTTAGTACTCACCGCAGATTTATTTATAATGTTAGTAGATAAGCCTGGAAGTAAGGGGATGAATTAGAGTTGCTACTTCCAGGGACGTCCGTCTATAGGTGCTGCGTACTGCGTAAGAAGAATACCTGTAATATAAAAGAGGGACTTTAGTACATATGCTTTTTATTCGAATATATTTTGGTTTTTTATTTTATTTTTATTTCTTTTTATTGCCTGTTGGGCATTCATGTAAATGAACGCAAGCCTGATGTCCACAGGTAGGCTAGGTCTTCCATCTCGAGGTCCAATTGAATTTTTCTTACCTATGAAGCGTGGAAATGAAGTAGTGAAATAGGATAAATTTAAAGTATAAATTACAAGAATAGTTTAAAAAAAAAATAAAAATGAAAATAAAAAAATAAAAATGAAAATAAAAAAATAAAAAAAAATATTGTGGATTACATGTATAAGTTTTTGCTTAGGAATAGTTAGCGGCACCGTAATGCTCAGAAAGGAAAGATATGAAGTAGAAAATTTTTTTAGTTTACTTCCTTGCTGAACATTTTGGGGATGCTAAAGTTAATCGTATTTTGTGTTTTTTTGACCGGAAAAAGTTCTGCGAGTTCAAAAGTTTTTTTTGAAGGAATCGCAGGGGGTACTTCACGCCAAAGATTTAAGTTAGCCTTAAAATCTTTGGGGGTTTTAGTCCCTGCGTTCCCAGCGTTGAAAGGTTTAGTACCTTGACTAGCTAACCTAGCATCAAGATTTTTATTTTTTTCTGTTTCGTACAAGTAAGATTTTTTTTTCAATTTAGTTTTGAGCCTACACAGAAGGGAAAAAGTAAAGGATGATTCCAATTACGAATTTAATTCTCTTGTTAAATAAAATTCAAGCGACAAAGAGAAATGTATTTAAACTTGCAAATTTCAAATTTGCTAAAGCTCAAGGTTTTGCGGAAAATTTATAACAATCTTCCAATAAACTACTTGAGTGATTAATTCTACAAGGTTGACGGAAATCTGTGTTAAATTTTTAATCGAAATGTAATCGCGACCGTTTGAGCGATTATTTCCCGTCTGTGTTCGGGCGAAACGAAATGTGAAAAAAAATTTTGCCGCGTAGTTTAATTAGTTCTCTTTTACATGTAAACGCAAGGCTAAATCCTAGCGCAACAGAAGAATTTTTGAACTTACCTTTTTGTCCGGAGTTGCGATGCCACTCATTTGAGCGCTCAACTGCTTAATCACGGTTTGGTCATCTCTCTGTTTGGTGATTTCTTTTTTTTTTTTTGCAAAATAATTTATTTGCTTCTGAAAATAAAATAGAAACAATAACAATTAATATTTTATTAGTTTCTAGGGCAGGAATTATTTCTTGTATAATAATATTACTTTTTCAGTAATACATACAATTTTTTCGGCGACGGCCAAACGCCGGCGGCAGAATGGTCAGCCGGGTGGTCTGAAGGAAAAATTACCGAATGGGGATGAATGAATGAATTTAATTCTGCCCATGTAACACTTTTATACTTAATTTCATGTACTTACCTATATCCTAGCGTGTGGGCCATGTCGTCCGGTCTTTGCTGTAGGAAAAAGGATAGAAAGGGGTCATTAGTATTATTAGCCATGTAAAATTCTTTTATTTACTTACCAACTGCGGGTAGTCTGCCACCGCACGCAAACAGCTACAACCGCTGAAAAGGAAATTATATAAAATGATTAGCAACAATTCTTTATTAATTTAATAATTTCATTGTATATTAACAAAATTATTAAATTAATTTCTACTTACCATTCACTCATCCATCGTATCCATTCATGTGTAAGTGACAGCGTTGCCAGGGCAGGACAATTTTTACTAAAAGTTAGGGTGGTGAAATCAAAAGCAGTGTTGCCGTCGCGATTTTTTTTTTGATGAATCAATCGCCAAAATACCATCTGCATCATATTAGTTTAGCCAGTTTCGGATGCACGCCCTCCCATCCTGTGTCCATAAATGGTCTACAGGAGTGTTTGGGTTTGTCATGTGCACCCTGTGGTTGTAAGTTAGGTGGCAACAATTTATGTTTGTCAGCTGACACCTATTGTGAATGGCTCGCCAGAAAGAGTAGGGTATATATGTAGAGGACAACGGGAAAAATAAACAAAAAAAAAAGATTAAAGAAATGAAAACAACAAAACAAAATGTACTGGAAATGTGTAGGTTTTAAATAGCTGAAAAGTTTTTTTGAGAAAAAATGGTGGAAAATGGTACGATCGGTTAGGAGGTCTCGTCAGAGGAAACTAAGAAAAATCAGCCCTTCTGATTGGATCCGCCGAAGCGTAAAGTGGTAAAGAGCAAACCAAAAAAAGGAAATCTACTTAGAAAAAAAAAGATATAGTGACCATTTGTTCAACGACAAGTTTGTGTGGTTGAATACCGAATTTTTATTTATACAAAAAACAAAAGTAAAATAAAAAAAAAAGCCATAACGAACACATACACAAGTAAACTGTGAAAATTAAATATATAAAAATATATATAAGTAATGAAATAATAACCGCATCTAATTTTCCCGCCAACTACTACCACCTCTTACGCTTCCAACGAGGGATTACTTCAGCCATTTTCATCAGGCACCGCCACTCCTGGGGTGCCAGGTAACCGCCATAGACATTCGGACGTAATAACACGAACGACTCACGGACTACCTAATATAAAAATATATATATATATTTATCATTATAAATAAAACGCGATATATAGGAAAACATTTTAGTAGTACCGAAAAAGAAAACTCAGTCCTCTGAGAGATTATTCCGGAGTGCGCGTCCAGCTAAGTAGGGGTTGAGCTCAGGCCTGATTAGTTACGTCTTGCGTTAGGGGTCAGTTGCCCACAATTATCGGTGTTTTCCTTAATATAAGGAGTTTGAAAGGTGAAAAATATATATATAGAAACAGTGATTTTTTGCAACTTACCGTGTAAGACAAATCGGACGTAAGGACACGTTGACGGACGGACGGCAGTACCGGCGTCGCTCGGAAGCCCAAAATAAGCGAAGTAGCCAAGCATCCAAGATGAAGTAGGAGAAAAGAAGAAAAGTTTTATTAAAGATTCATCATAAATAAAAAATGCAATTAAATTAAAGGCCTGTTGATCAGAAAAAGTTAATTTATAATTAGAAAAAAAAAAGGAATTTTTATAACCTTAAAATTTCTTTTAAAGCAAAAGAAAAATTTTCGATTTGAAATAATTTTTTATGTAAAGAAATTTTAAATCGCATTTTATTACTAATATTGAGAATAATTTTAAAACGTAAAGAAATTTTTAAATTACATTCCCTTATTATCCGCCTGCATCATCTTTGTTAAATATAAGTAATTTAATGTTTTGCTAAAATTTTAATAATTCTTCCTGTTTTCCCAAGACCACAAGAACTTACATTTGTAAAAACATAGAATGAATTGCTAAAATCTTCTTGTATTAAATAAAACGGCCATGTACATTTTGAAATGAAATATTTTTTTTGTTTTATCATTTTAATATGAAGGAATAGGAAGTTTAGGATGCGGTAAGTAAAAGGGAAAGTGTGAAGTTGTAAAAATAAAAAAATCTTAGGGGCATCTACAAAATACACAGACTCTATATATGATGCCACGGTGAGGTCGCATGATCTCAGTAGGGGAGGGCAGTTTTTCCTGGCAAATACACCAGCCGGAAGATTTTGATAAAATGTGTGCAGCAGGGAGATAACTAGATGCAATTGCTTTCGGGTTCTCTGAACATATTTATTAAGTTTTTATAACAAATACCTTTTTACTAAATTTATTTAGTACAGCTGGCATGATTTTTTGTAGCTGTCTAATTTACCTGATGGTCGACAAGAACAACCCCAATACGGCGAGCCCTATCCGGAGCTTACGCCAGCATGCCAGCGCCGTCGATCATTTGGCAACACCTTCAGTTCCCAAACGCAATTTCAACAAAAGCAGCTGCTACAGGAAATTAATATTAGCCAAAATGGGTTATGTAAATCGCACAATACATTGAAATCGAATCTAAGATCGCATAAAATATTCTAAGCCTCGGAAACAATAAAAACATCAACAAGTCATCTTTCAAGAGATTTTGTTTTTTGAAATCGATCGATTTCCATCACATACAACCAGATTATTTTATATTTTACAAGGACAATCGGCGGCTTTTTCAGGTGAAGTACGCCAAACTATTTTCGGCGGCATTAGACATTAGTTGCGATCCCGTACCATGATACAATAAAAACAGGTAGAACTGTCCCTACAACAATAAAAATAACAGGTATTGTTAGTGTAAAATGTTTCCTGAATGTCTGATAAAGCGAATTTGACATTCGTGAAATATAAAATCCACAACACATTTGCGCTGACAGTTTTACCTTGTATTATTGTATCATGTCCCAATTCGCACGAAAACCACCGACCACCTCTGTGTCGAAAACTGTTCCCGTAATACAAGATTGGGTAAATGAGAATGAATTTGAAGGCATAATATTCTTCTTCTTGCACTAAACAGCCCGTAGTTTTTCTTCGGCCATTTTCTTACGCCATTAATGCGTAACAAACAAACAAAAATGCTTTCTCATTTATAATATTGGCAAAGATGTATGTATCCTCCTAGATTTAGATCTACATATCTATGGCCCTTATCGTGTTTGGATTAAAGAAAATTGTAGCGTGCTATCTTTAATCTATTACAAAAATATAGTCGAAAGCGAAAATCACCAAACACGATAAGGTGGTACGTTTTCAATTTCATAAAATTTTCCAAAAATAGATTCACGAGAGGTGTTGAGCCTTCTGAATTTGATCAAAATCGGTTAAATAATTACGGAGGGGCAAAATTTTTCAATTTTTTTTTAATTTCATCGAACTCGGTTAAAGAGTTTCGGAGAGGCAGATGCTGCCGCCTACACCAAGTCGATGTCCTATTTTTGAAAAAATTTTCCCCTATTGTGTATATGTTTGCAACCATGATGAAATAATATAGGTGGGACTACTAGGGCAACAGATACAACATTACAACAAAAAAAGGAATTTTTGTTTGGGTAATGTCGTATACCAAAGCGAATTAATATCAAGTGGCCTTATCATCAAAACAACACACATACAAAGTAGGTGTAGGACTATTTTTATTAGTGTTTTGACAGTTCGGGTTAAAGTTTTTCTCTTTTCTTATATAGAGTTTGACTGATTGGGTGTAATCAGCTGATGATCATCTGTGATGATAGGGCTACCTGGTACTGCATTCGCCTTGGTCGTATACAAGGCGATCTCAGTACCAGGTAGCCTTATCATCACAGATAATCATCAGCTGATTACACCCCAGCAGTCAAACTCTATATAAGAAAACAGAAAAACTTTAACAAGAACTGTCAAAGCACAAATAAAAATAGTCCTACACCTACTTTGTATGTGTGTTGTTTTATTGATAAGGCCACTTGATATTAATTCGCTGCTAGTGATGAATTACATAAATTATTGAATTAAAAAACACACGCGCATACACGTTTACCGTCAGAGATATTTCTTGTATTTACATTAAAATTATTAGAAACTTTAGTAAAATAAACTAATCACAATTTCATTTTATAAGCAAACAAGACTGACAGCGATCTCGACAAACAATCCTCGAGCAAAAAATTGTCATCTGGCGTAGTAATGCCACCTATATTATATCATCATGGTTGCAATAATGAAAATAGATGAAAGGCTGTGTATTCACCACTACCTGTATTAATCTACCTTATCTTTTATTTAAACGTATGTGAACAAATCAAACTCCAACAAACCGTAACAGCTGTTTGTGTTTACATTTTTCCATTGTTTTCTTTTATTTGCTGTGGTGAGTTTTAAAACAAAACAAAATCATGCAAAGACTTAAGAAACGTACAGTTCAATTGTACAGTAAAGCTCGGCTATAATAAACACGCCGATATTTTAATACTTACTTGTTATTGATTAATTTCGTTACAATCAAAGTATATAAAATAATGACTGTGCACAAAAAAAAGAAATACCAGTATACAGTTAAACTCCTTACAAAACGAACTGCGTTACACCCAAAAAGTATTTTTGCTGTAAAATCTAAAAAAATTCTTGTGCAAGATTAAATCAAAAGCCAAAATCAAGCTTAGACCAATAGAAAACAAACTACGTACAGTTTTTTGGGTAAAAAATAAAACTATGGGGCGATAATCACCAACAAACTTTTCCATTCCGCAAAAAATGCTCAAAAACACCCAAAAAGTATTTTTGCTGTAAAATCTAAAATAATTCTTGTGCAAGATTAAGTCAAAAGCCAAAATCAAGCATAGACCAACAGAAAACAAACTGCGTACAGTTTTTTGGGTAAAAAATAAAACTATGGAATGATAATCACTAACAAACTTTTCCATTCCGCAAAAAATGCTCAAAAACACCCAAAAAGTATTTTTGCTGTAAAATCTAAAATAATTCTTGTGCAAGATTGAAACCAAAGCCAAAATCAAGCTTAAACCAATAGAAAACAAACTGCGTACAGTTTTTTGGGTAAAAAATAAAACTATGGGGTGATAATCACCAACAAACTTTTCCATTCCGCAAAAAATGCTCAAAAACACCCAAAAAGTATTTTTGCTGTAAAATCTAAAATAATTCTTGTGCAAGATTAAGTCAAAAGCCAAAATCAAGCTTAAACCAATAGAAAACAAACTGCGTACAATTTTTTGGGTAAAAAATAAAACTATGGGGTGATAATCACCAACAAACTTTTCAATTCCGCCAAAAATGCTCAAAAACACCCAAAAAGTATTTTTGCTGTAAAATCTAAAATAATTCTTGTGCAAGATTGAAACAAAAGCCAAAATTAAGCTTAGACCAATAGAAAACAAACTGCGTACAGTTTTTTGGGTAAAAAATAAAACTATGGGGTGATAATCACCAACAAACTTTTCCATTCCGCAAAAAATGCTCCAAAACACCCAAAAAGTATTTTTGCTGTAAAATCTAAAATAATTCTTGTGCAATATTAAATCAAAAGCCAAAATCAAGCTTAAATCAATAGAAAACAAACTGCGTACAGTTTTTTGGGTAAAAAATAAAACTGTGGGGTGATAATCACCAACAAACTTTTCCATTCCGCAAAAAATGCTCAAAAACACCCAAAAAGTATTTTTGCTGTAAAATCTAAAATAATTCTTGTGCAAGATTAAGTCAAAAGCCAAAATCAAGCATAGACCAACAGAAAACAAACTGCGTACAGTTTTTTGGGTAAAAAATAAAACTATGGGGTGATAATCACCAACAAACTTTTCCATTCCGCAAAATTTGCTCAAAAACACCCAAAAAGTATTTTTGCTGTAAACTCTAAAATAATTCTTGTGCAAGATTAAAACAAAAGCCAAATTAAAGCTTAGATCAATAGAAAACAAACTGCGTACAGTGTTTTGGGTAAAAAATAAAATTATGGTGTGATAATCACCAACAAACTTTTACATTCCGCAAAAAATGCTCAAAAACACCCAAAAAGTATTTTTGCTGTAAAATCTAAAATAATTCTTGAGCAAGATTAAATCAAAAGCCAAAATCAAGCTTGGGGCAATAGAAAACAAACTGCGTACAGTTTTTTGGGTAAAAAATAAAACTATGGGGTGATAATCACCAACAAACTTTTACATTCCGCAAAAAATTCTCAAAAACACCCAAAAAGTATTTTTGCTGTAAAATCTAAAATAATTCTTGTGCAAGAATAAAATAAAAGCCAAAATCAAACTTAGACTAATAGAAAACAAACTGCGTACAGCTTTTTGGGTAAAAAATAAAACTATAGGGTAATAATCACCAACAAACTTTTACATTCCGGAAAAAATGCTCAAAGTTTGTTGGTGATTATCACCCCATAGTTTTATTTTTTACCCAAAAAACTGTACGCAGTTTGTTTTCTATTGGTCTAAAAAGTATTTTTGTTGTTAAATCTAAACTAATTCTTGGGTACGAAATAAAGAAATGTTTTAATATATGTAAGAGCCTTTTAAATTATTTATTTTATTATATTCATTGCTTACTGTATCTTTTCTCAGTTAAAATAATTCACCACTTTTCAAATAATACAATAGCAACAACAGAAAGAACAGGGAACAGCTGTTACGGTTTGTTGTGGTGAGTTTGATTTGTTCACGCCGATATTTTTGACAAGCATCATCTATTTTTTGTTGTATTGTTGTATTTGTTTCCCTTATGCGCTCACCTGTATACATATTTCACCATGCAAAAAAAAAATAGCACTGCCTTCCGTTATTTCACCTTTCGTATCTTCTTTTATCTTTCGTAACATTCTCTCTTAATACTTTTCATCGTAAAAAACGTCAAAACTTTTTCATGAACCAAAAACTTTATTTTGTACAATAATTTGGCATTTAATTAATTTTTTAAAATAGACTAGTTTTCGAGAATGTCTATATTTTTCTTTAAAAAGTGTGAAATAGAAATTGCATTTTAAATACCCACTAAAATTGCAAGTTTACGCAAAATCTCTAAAGCAGATGTCAATGATTTGTGTACATACATACATACATTCTGTTTAGTAGTTTGCTTTATAAAAACGAGAAATAAAAGAACTTATTGAAATATATGGGCAAGTCAATGGAACATTTTTGGTTGGGTTGGAGTAATAAAAAAAAATCAAAATCGGAAATAAAAAGTGGCACAGAAATATCATGTACATGCATATACTATAAGTACATAAATTTGGGATAATAAAAATTAGTGGAACCTACATTTTATAAATTAATAATAAATTATAAAAATTACTTAAAATTATAAATATTTCATATTAACAGAAAACAAAACTCAACGAACTACTACCAGATTATTGACCTGCGTTTACGAAATTGATAAAGAAATAAACAAATCGCATTTCTTCTAAGTAGGTCAGTACTACATTTTCTACTTTACGCTATTAACGTCACTGGGGTATTCCCAACCTTGAAAATTATAAAAGGCAAGTAGTGATAAGATTATTTACTAATTATAATTAAATCTATAATATTACATTTCATTCCTGTTACCTGTCTTAATTTCTTTTTAGGAGACAAGTGTAAAAAGCCACTACATGCTCTGAACTTAATATTAAAGTGATTAACATTTTTCCTGGGCAACTATGGCGGGAGGCGGTGCATCACTATTACGTAATAATACCGAACAACATAATAGTTCTTCGACTGCAATAAATGGTGACAACAATACATCTCCTTACTCACGCACACAACCAAATTTTATGTTAACTTCACATTCAGAGGCTCTACTGCAGGGCCTAAATGCATTAAGATGCTCAGACAAACTATTTGATGTTACCCTCATTGTAGAAGGTAAAGCATTTAAGGTAAGCTAAATTAATGTCTCACTTTGATGCATGTTCAATGCTCTTACTAGGGTATTCACTCGATTATTGTTTGCTCGATTAATCGGAAAATTGAAGTCAAATAATGTTCGATCAAACAAAAATGTCCAATTTCGCAACGATCGGTTCTCGAACCCCTCCTTTTTGACATGTACTATATTAGTGATATTTTTTTACTGATGCTTTTTAGCAATTTGTGAGCTATAGTACTTCCAATATCTTTGATTGGATGAAGGACAATATACTCTCTATTCATGCTATGAAAACAAAGGTTATGTTCTTTGGGGCTCCATTATTAGATTTGAGGCAAGATTTTTTTGATGGCATTGAATTTGTTGATAAGATTTATTGCTTAGGATTATGGCTTGATTGTAGGTTAAATTTTATAGATATTAGTCATGTAATTTCTAGGGTTAATTACTCTACGGCGTTTATATAGTGTCAGTTTCGCTCTGCCGATGCACGTCAAATCAATTCTTGTTCATTCACTGGTTATGGTTATAAATAAAAAAAGAAAGATTGGTCTAAATCATAACGACTACTGCAGAAGTTGTAATGATGAGGAAGAGGAGGAGACAGTTCTTCATCTTCTATGTCAGTGTCCGGCTCTTGTCAACTTAGATAGTGTTGCAAATGTGGGGCTTGTCAAGCTATCCTCGTACTTAGTTCAATCGGGATGGTTTGACACGGCGGCAGGACAATCGTAATTTCTACGCCCTGCCCTGTCTGCTCTAGGGTATCACAAAGAGACCGAATCAACGGACCCAAGTGAGTCGCTTCTTCAGTCGTGACTGCCTGCTAGTGCTTTCCATTTTAGAGTTCCGCACACCAAAATTGTTTTCGCTACGCTGTCCATCCGTCTGTCTGTCACAGGCTGTTTTCTCGAGAACCATAACGCTCTGCGTTAGGTAGATTCCTAAGAAAGTCAAAATCACAAAATTTTTAGGTCTCATAGAGTTATAAACTTCTACAGAGCCTTCCCTTTTATTTGGTACTACTATTGTTAAAAAATTTTACATATTAATATGAAAACAAAAATTAAAATAAGTATTCTCAAAAAATCTAAATCCCTTAAAAAGGACAAGAGATGAGGAAATGAAAAACCCAGCACGCAGTTCAACTAGGTTATCAGGTCGCTGGTGAAAATTATAAAGAAAGGGTTCCAGCCCACTTGGGTCCAATAATAATGGTCCCTTTGTGAGTTCAACTATGTTTAGTATCTAAATTAATTGATATAGTGGTTTTTAAGCCAAGAATAATTGTTGTTCTTATAAATTTTTATAGAAATCATAAATTTTTATAGAAATCATAAAATTTCGAAGTCCTGTAGAGCTAATTTAAGGCTACAAAATATAATTTAAATAAAATTTTTGGTGAAAACTTTTCAGGATATGGAAGGATATATATTTTTTAAAGGAATTTTTTTTATATGTTTGTTCAGGATAACTGAAGTAAATATTTTTATAAAATTGTACAGAGCCTTCCCTTTTATTTGGAACCAAGTTTGCTAAAAAATATTATACTCTAATATTAAAAAAATTATTTAAAATAAGCATTCATGAAAAATGTCAAGTCCTTTAAAAAAGGCAAGAGATGAGAAAATGAAAAAGCAAGTACGCAATTTGACTATGTTTTGTCTCTAGATTAATGTATATAGTGGCGTTTCTGCCAAAAAAATTTTGTCACCCAGTTTTATCGAAAAAAAATTATGGAAACAAGGGCAAGCAAACTTTTTCAAACGAAAAATAATTTTTAAAATCGGTTCCTAAATGAAGGAGTTATGTGATAATCAATACTTGTGGCGGGAAAATTGCCCGTTCGATTTTCGAAAAAGAATTATGGGATCATACGCAAGCAAATCTTAAAAAAAGGATTTTTGAAAACCGGGCCATAAATGGACGAGTTATGCGTCTAAAAAGACTTAAAAAAAATTCTCACGTATTGATAACCTCGTCCTTTTTTTGAAGTCGGTTAAAAAGTATAACAAGACACAAAAGCCGACACTTTTAGCGCTATTTTATAAAACTAAGCCTTTTATCAGGAGCCTGCGCTTACAGCTGTCGGCTTATCTTATGATTATCTTATGATTTCTATCGCAGGCTCATCGTGTTGTTTTAGCAGCATGTAGTGATTATTTTTGCGCAATGTTTACCGACGCCATGCGAGAAGCACGACAATCGGAAATAAAATTAAATGGCGTTAATGCTCGTGGTATTGAGCTATTGATCGAATATGCCTACACCTCCAAACTTGAATTAGATCGAAATAATATTCAAGATGTACTCTCCGTTTCAACGCACGTTCAAATGAAAGCAGTCATTGAAGCCTGTTCTAATTATTTAGAATCTCAAATCGATCTAGAAAATTGTGTAACAATAGCAGCATTAGCCGATCTATATGCATTGGATGCTTTAAAGCGTAAAACATATCGTTTTATATGTGCGCGTCTTGATGAGTTCTCGCAAACGTCTGATTTAATTAATCTAACATGGGATCAGTTGGAATACATTTTGTCATGTAACTACCCAGTTGATTGTTCGGAAGAGAGAGTTTTACAAATAATACTACAATACTGTTTGGAGACAAAGCTTAAGAGCGAATATAGTAGATTGCTGTTTGCGAATGTGCGTTTCAGTCAAATCGAGGTTAATGCACTGAACACTTTGTTATCAAATACAGAAGAAGCCGAAGAGGATATGCTACCTTATATTGATATTATAAAGACCGAAGTTGTTAAACAGAATCAAATAAAAAAGCATACACCGGAAAATGAAGAAGTGATATCTTTAAATGTCTTAACCAATTCACGAGGCATGGAATTAGCTTTAGTTAAAATTGGAGGTTTTGAAACGAACGGTTTAACAAACCAAATAAGCTGCTATTTACCATCTGTGGGCAAATGGGAAGATTTAACTGTGATTCCACATATAGAACAATGTAAGTTTATTTTCATATATAAATTAAATAAACTTATTATTAATAGAGATTTTTGTTAGGCAATTATGGCACAGCAGTCTTGGGTAATGATCTTTATATCGTTGGTGGTTCATATGACGTTTGTTTGAAAGAATATATACATCCATTTGGTTTTCGTTACTGTCCTACCAAGGATAAGTGGAAAACTATAGCTCCAATACAAGCTGATCGTTGTCGTTTTTCCTTAAATGCCATGGGCAATAATTTTCTATATGCCGTTGGCGGAGTATGCGAGTTAAATGATGTTGATAGTGATCACTATGTGAATGAAATGGCAACATCAAATTGTGAACGTTACAATGCTAGTGTAGATCGTTGGGAATATTTACCTGCTTTATCGGAGCATCGTAGTCAACATGCTGGCGTTGTTTTGGGTGATAAGTTATATATATCAGGTTTGTGATAATTAAAATTTTAAATCAGTTAACCACCTTATTACATTGTACAACAAAATCAAGACCAAAATAAAATATAAGTGGCTGCCTTCCTAAACGCATGTTGCTTTGCAGTTCAACAATGTCACGTATTCCCAAACGCAACCATGCAAACTTTGACAAAGTATTGCATTCCTAAAGTCATCTGTTTTGCATCTGAACTGCAAATAAACGCAACTAGCGCACTATTTAAATTGGCAATGCTTTTTATTGACAATGCATTTGAATTGTATTGTTGTGGAGAATAATTGCTTGATTTAAACAATGCTTTGTTGTTGCATACAGACGTTTAGGAAGGCAGCCAGTCTTACGGCGTTTTGGGGGTTAAATAAATCCTTCTTTTTTTTTTTTTTCTACATTGTAGTGAGTCGGCATTGGAAATCATATAATCCTTATATCGTTCAGCACTTTTATGTAAAACACTACGAGAGACATTCTTTTGGAACATCTTGACACACTAACTCTTTGCTGTATGGATCTTTTTGTCGCTTTCTTGAAAAAAAGTTCAAAAAACTTTCCTTACAAAAATATCTATCATAAAATCCAAAGCTCAAAATTCAACTTGAACGCCAGAAATAAGACAAAATTTCAAATATGTTTAAGAGGGGCTAATATCATACTTATTCACAATTAGTGCTAAAATATCCCACTTCCCCTAAAATGCATTCCAGGTGTAAACTTTCAAAACTCCTAAACACGTATATATGTATATTTTTTTGGTTCGCTCTTGTGTTGTACAGTGTTATCGGTTAATATGAAATTTTATAATTTTATTCAATTTTATAATTCTGATTTTGTTTTTTAAAACTTATTTTGTTTCCTATTGTAGGTGGCATTGATAGACATACGGTCTTAGATTCTCTTTGGAGTTTTGATACCGAAAACGAAAAATGGTTAAAATTATGCCCAATGCCAACACCAAGAGCGGATCATATACTTATTTCATTGGATCAAAATATTTATGCTTGTGGTGGCTGGTATGAAGATTCTTTAACCGAATCAAGAATCTTAGCGGAAACGATAGACGTTTATGATATCGAAACGGACACATGGACTACTGAAACAAAAAATCCAATGCCAAAATACTACACTGGAGTAGCAGCAGTTAAACGGCGAATTTATTTTATTGGAGGACTATTGTCGACAAACACAATTAATCGTGCCACCTCTGCTGTCCAGTGTTATGATTTAGATACCAAACAATGGTCTTTCAACGTTGAATGGGAGTATCCCAAAGAAGTATGGGAATGTACATGTGCAGCTTTTTATGTACCACGAGAACGTGACGATTTTGTATTGTCCTTTTATGGGATGTAAGTTATAAAAAAATATATTTATAAATTATTTTGTACTTTTTATATAAAAAACGCGACGAAATGTTAAAACTTTTAACACTTCTAATCTCATTTTCTGTTTATAAAGTATTAGTTAACAGGTTAAGAAAAGAAAAAAAGAAATACAATTTTTGCTGAATATACTTATTTTACTCATAAGTTTATTTTATTTATTTTTTTTTTCTAAAAAAGCTGAAAATGCATAAAATTATAGTATTTGCAGAATCTCTTTTGTATTATAAAGAAAACTAAGCGAGTTACTTTGTAAAATATAACTTTTGAAATTTGAATGAAGAATATTGTGGACTACTGTTGTAATTAAATGCAACGCTTAAGGTACGGTCTCACTTGGCAAATATTTGCCCAAAAAACTGACCGTACCTTTAGAGTTGCTTTGTAGAGAAAAATTTCAAATTATAAGAACGAAATAAATTAAAAAAGTCAATACATAGCGTTGCATTTTACAAAATAAAGTCCTTGAATTTTGTCTAAAATACATAGATTTTTTATTGTCGAACGTTTCATTTTACAAAATGCGACTCTTAATTAGACTTTAATACTTTTATTTAAAAAAGGTTAATTATTTAATATGTTATTATATACATATGAATATACATAAATATTTTGAAAACTTTTTACGTTAATTTAAATGTAATTACACTGCTTTACAAGCAAAAGGTATAAAGTTTCTTATGCATTTTTTAGTGTGCTAAATATGAAAAAAATTCATTTCGGTCATTTGTATTTTTCGATGTATATGTATGTACTTCTCTTTAAAGCGCCATCCAGAGTCAAACGCTTGTTCGATTAAAGTAATCTATTTCTTGTTTGAAAGGTTACAAAATTACGCGTCGAATAGCTTTGGCTTTGATCGGGTAAAAACTGAATAAGCTAAAATCTTATGAACATTTTAACGCTTTTCATCAAATTCACCAATGCTAGTGTTTTCGTTTTTTCATTATAGCATTTTGTAACTATGCTATTATTTGTGGTACGAATTAGAATTATTCGAAAAACCGGGTTTTCTAAAATTTTCGTGGGTCTTAAAGCGGTTTTTCAAAAAGCACGGTTTTCGAGTTATTCGACAAACCGGGTTTTGCCTCCAATTATTCGACAAAATCTATTTTTTTTGTTTCTAATAAAAAAAAAAATCATTTTATATTATTTAGATTTCATGCGATCACCATCCTATACGGTCGTACGATTCATTCACAGGAAAATCTGATTGAATTCTCGCAATTTTCCTGTGAATGAAACAAAGTGTGTGTGTTTTTTTTGACATACTATAATATAAAAATGGAACAAAAACACATGTGTCGAAAATGTTTATGTTATTTTAAAATTTTCGTCAACTAATTTACAAGAATATATAGATGGTTATACTATGTTGACAACACGTAACTGATTTTGACAACTTTGCAGTTGAACAAATTACATTAAAAAGAGAGTGAAAGCGTTACTAGCAACGAAATAAAATAACTGAAAACTAATTAGTAGATACTCTTAACTAGTTTCGGTTTTTTTTTATTTTGAGGATAGGAACGTTTTTTTTAGCAATTTATATAACATTTTCGTTTTCGATTTTTTTGTTAGTTAGGGCGTTTTGCGTTTTAGGTAACGATATATTAAGCGTCTGTCTAATTAATAAATAAATCAGATATTGCTATTTTTTCTTATCGCATAATTGCAAATCGGACTGACTTGCCAAAAAAATCTGTCACACATATTCAATTTTAATCCACACTTATCACACTTTTGAGCACACATGAGTTTTTGAAAGATCTAAAGCGGCATGGCAACACATCAAACTGTTTGATCAAACAGGGATTTTTTCACTGGATTAGTACAAAAAACCTCACACGTATAGTTTGATGTGAGTTTGATGAAAAACAAGACACTTGATTTTCACTACAGCCGCTGACGAAATTTGAAGCTTGTTTGATGTGTGGCCGTTTAATTACTTCAAATGACATTTTAGTTTAGTTTTCGCAGCGACAACATCATTTATTTGGAGACGCAGTATTTAAAAAAACGGATGAACAAAATTTCATTCTTGAATTTATTGATGCTTATCGTCGTAGTTTGCCTGCTTTATGCTAAGTTAAATCGAAGCAATATAGCAATAGAAATAAAAAAAATGGCTTGAAAAATATACAGAAAAAATCCAAATGTGGAAAAAAGGATGTCACACAAAAAATTAACTCGCTTCGAACTGCATATGGAAAGGAGTTAAAAAGGGAATTAAAAGGAGTTAAAAAAACTAATTTTCAACAAACAAAAAGTTTATGAAACATTTCCGCCCAAAACATCACATGTTCTTTCTTTTTCACAACAACTTTCAAATGAAGTTTGATAATATGAATTTGATGTGTTGCTGTGCTAAATAAAACAAAATATATCAAATACATAAATGAATTTGATCAAACCGTTTGATGTGTTGCGCGGCCGCTTAACGGCTGAGTCTGATAGTGAATCACGCCTTTAAACAACTCTGTTCTTCCAAAGAGTAAATTTACGTCTTTGTGTTTGGTTCTTATGTTTGTGTGTTATCATTTTATTTTGAATACCATTAATTTTATAAACTTCCCTATAAGCAACTCAGTTAACTTTTAACGCACTTTAAGCTAAATATTTCTCAACTAATGGTGGTTGATGACTGAATTACTTTTAATGGAGTCAACTGACTATTTTATCATTGCGATGTCCTAGGCGGTAGTCAAATGCCCGAATCTGTATTACTTTCCAACTAACTTAAAGCTAACTTTATTTAAGTCAAATGGTAGTTAGTGTGCAAAAAAGATGATGCTGCGGTTCGAACTATGTATCACACGTTTTGTAGTCAACGTGCTGACCACCCAGCTAAGGTAATAATGACAGCAATAAGTTAATATCGACTCGAAATGAGTTTCAAAGTAGCTGAGAGAGTAAAATTGTTAGCTCTCACCAAATCCCATTATGCACTCAACTTAAGAATTGATTTTGGGTCAGTTCTGGATTACATTGTAGTTAGCTTTTAGTTAGTCTAAAAAAGTTAACTATAAGTTGATTTCTTTTGTAGTCGACTACAGCTTTGCTTATAGGGTTATTAATTAGTAAGTACGTATGTATATTAAACGAAGTTGCTTACTACAACTATTTATATACCTATTTATATACTATGAGGGATGACCAAATGACGAAAAAACGCGAAAATTTCGCAAAAAAAAAAAAAAAAAAAAAAAAAAAAAATTCGGAAAAGTTTGCTTAAATTTTAAATATTGCAAAGTGTAATATTGACAGACAGAAGTGCCTAAAAATGTAGGAAATCCCACAACTTTCGAAAATATCACACTTGTCGCAAAAATATTCGCGAAAAATTGTAAAATTTTAAACAAGCCATAAAATTTATTAAAAGTCGCAAAACTTTGCGAAAATTCGGTGAAAATGGCAAAATTGCCCGAAATAAGCAAAATCTTGCTAACAGCGGCACGATAGCAAAGTCTAATATTGAGTATAAATCGCTAAAGCTGTAAAGAATCAGAAAGCTTCCAGAAAAAAATTGGTTCTATCGGGAACATGCAAAAATTCGCGAAAAATTGCAAAGTCGGAAACCAACCCTAAAATTTATTAGAAATTGCTAAATTATTAAAAAAAAACAAAATCTCGGAAAATCACATAAACAGCGGTTATTCAAACCGGGTTTTAATAGAAAAAACCGAAAACCGGTTTTTAAAATTACGCTTTTTCGAATTATTCGAAAACCGGTTTTCTGTATATATCGAATATTTGATAACTCTAGTACGAATAGACAACAATTGCTGAAAAACGTTAAAAATTTCGTAAAATTTCAACTTTGCTTCCCTATAACTCAGTAATTTTTTTATCCGATCAAAACCAATTATCCTCTATTCGACTTGTAATTTTGTAGCCTTTCAAACAAGATATAGATACTTTTCATCGAACTAGCCTTTGACTCTAGATGGCGCAGCGCTTTAAAGCGATGTATACATCGAAAAACACAAATGTATCGTTATTTGAACAATGGCCGAAATGATTTTCTTTTTATTTTTCTCTTGTTTAGCACATCCTAATTACCTTAAAAATGCATTAGAAACTTTATACCTTCCAAAAATAAAAATTTGTAAAGTAGCGTTAGGAACTTTAAGGCATAAATATTTATTTTGTGTTAACATTGTTTTTCATTATTTCACTTTTTATTATAACTAGAATTGCTGCAATATTTAAATAATCCCTTGACGTAATATAAATATCTTAAAATTTCTTTTTTTACTTTTTTATATTTGTGGCAGGGCCATTTACAAATTTTAATATAAATTTAAAATAAAGTTTAATATTTGCATCAAAAAATAGAACATCCATTGCATCTTTACACATTTTGATTTTATTGTGAATTAAAAAAAATATATATTATATAAAAAACTTTTTTCAAAATATTTCAATAAATTAGAAATCTTAATAAATACTGTGAATTATAAAAAAATTATATATCAGATTTTTATTTAACATGAATATTAGGTCTGTTTCTGTACCTGCATATATAAAGTTTCCCCAACTTATCCAAAAACTATTCTTAATACAAATTTTGTATTGGGTAAGATTGGATAATTCCAGTTACAGATTAAATCGATTTGACAGGAAAAACGTTTGGTGCGGTACTCCTGGCACAAGAACGCGAGCGATCTCCTGTGTGTCTGCAACCCGGCAGATAATCGAATAGATCAGTTTACGGCGCAAATCACAAACCTAGTGAATGAACATCGCCGTAGCAAATGGTTAGTCGACGTCAATCAAAGCTCCATTAACTCTTAAAAACTATGGTTAACTATTAAAGGTCTATCTGGATCCAATAATCAGAAGAATATTGCAGCTATTGGCTTTAACAACACACAACATGCAGATGCAGTGTTCATTTTCGCTTAAACTTCAAAATATTGTTTACACAAAATTGTTTTCCTCCAACCCCAATTCATGGACAATTAACTCCGTTTTTGAACGGAATCAGCCGGTTTTATAGAGAAAATGATGCCAAATGAACAGGCTGATTATCTCCAAAACTAAACATTCTAAAGCTCTTGGAACTGACGTCATCTCAATGTTAGTGCTGGTTCACACATGTCAAGTTTTCTTGATCAAGTTTTAATTCAGCTTGAAGAGAAAGATGAAATTGTATATCTTTCTCCCACCTGAAAGAAAACTTGAAGTGTAGGAACCAGGTCTGAAAAAAACTCGGCAAAATAATATTGGAGCTCTTTACACAAACTCTAGAGCTCCCGATTCTCCAATTGGTGATTCAAGATAAATGGAAGGTTGCAAGGATCATGTCTATTCTGAAAATTGACAACTACGTTACCCAAGGGAACTCGTATCACCCAATTTCCCTCCTATAACTTGTATTGGGGCCATATTAACCTCGAAGTCGAGCACGTGGCCAGATGCTGCGCGATCCCAAATAGTTCCTGCTGAATATGAGATTTACAGCAGTTTAGCGGTACGTCAACCATTTGATCCGTGTTTCGATTGTGCATTCGAGCCCCGGATTTGGCTACTTCGTCCATACCCAGAGTATTTCTAGGTTTGAATGTCTCGCTATCTCGTTTAGAGACATCCGGCATTCATACACCAAATTGGATGTCGTGTAAACACCCGATAGAGACTTGATCGCAGCTTTGCTGTCCGTACAAATTTGGATATCGTCATTGTATATCCTGTAGTACCTCATCTATTTAGCTGCTGTTTTTATGGTTGACATTTAGGCCTGTAGCACGCTACATTTATCCTGTAGCTTAAACTTTCTTCTCTGTTGATAACGGGGAATAAAGACGCCGCCACCCACTCCAAAGTACGATTTACATCCGTCCTTGTAAATCTCCAGCACGTCCCCCTGACGAGGGGAGGAGATGCCGAGAGCATCACCGCAATAACATACCTCTTACGACAAAAAATCCTTGTAAAACTTTTATTTTTAAATTAAATAAAACGTGTTTTTAAACTAAATATCTTAGAAAAATTTTTTATGTTCAAGGAATCCAAAGTGAAAATATAACATAAGTCGAAAAATTATGAATTATCATTAAGGAATAAGAACTTAACTCAACATGAGAGATAAAATCATACAAATGTTGACATAAAATAAAGACTTAAATTGACTTAGGTGCACTAAATGATAGTTTTTTCTTGTGGCACAGAAACCTAACTCAACTTTAGCATTTTGAATATTTTGTACTCAATAAGCCCTAAGAGCCTAAGTGTCTTTTTCGCTTATTATCTCTTGACTGCAACGCTAAAGAACTATTTTTTTTAAAGAGATAATTAAAAGAATACGCTTCCTTGGAATCTGTAAAAAAAATAAACAACAAAAAAGCAATCCCTGATTTACAATGACTTTAACAACAAAATTAATTGAAAAAATAAACGGTTAGTTTGTTTGAAATATATATACTTATATTTTTATTATTTTTCTTTTTATTTATTATAACTTTTTGCTATGGCATACATTAAGTAAAATAAACGTGTTGAAACGTAACTAAAAGCTCGGAAAATATTTGTTTTTTAATATCCTTAGGGTGGATTTTTAATGTGAACATTAGAGATATAGTCAGTCATCTTTAATGTTTGTTTTCTGTTTTTAAGACGACAATTAACTGCTTTTATTGACCAGCTTAAGCGGCCAACGTTGGTGGTTTAAGCTGTAAAAAATAAGTATGTCACACATACATTCGATTGTACTTTTTTCAATATATATGTATACTAGAGGGAAGCACGAATATACTCGAAAATACTCGTATGTATGTTTGTGAGTGTATGCATGTATGTTTTTTTGTATATATGCATGTATACATTTATATTTGGTCGTGGCTATGTATGTACACGCATATACATGCATGTATACATAAGTATATACATACATAAGAACATATATCTATGCACACACGAAATTCATACGAGTACATTTCTACGAATATATTTGAGTACACTTTGCAGCCCTCTAATACATACATTTTAATAATGTGATATAAATTCTGTTTTTATGTTGTAAACTCGTCTTTACTTTTATTTCACAGTACATAACAATTATTTCTCAAGTTTTTCCATTGTTTCTTTTTTATTTTATCTTCTTCTTTTTCTTTTATTTTCTGCAATTTGCAAAGCCAGCTGATCAGAGATGCCATATTTTGTTATTTAGTATGGCAATTTTGGGAAGTTTAAGCTTCCACTTAAAAACGGCAAACAGAATTAGCATTCACTTAATCTTATTCTCAGATTAATAGATTATACTTTCAAACTAAGATTTAATGTTCATATTAAAAACCCATCCTTAAGGAAAGGCCTTAACAATTTTTTTTTCAAATCGAGATTTTTGCAAAAAACTATATTAAGGTAACGTTTTAAGTAATTTGGGTTTATTTTACAAAATAAATCCACAAATTTCTCATATATGTACATATTAATTATATAATACATACACAGCTTTATCTCATTTCAACACTTTTTCTTCATACATTAGTTTAATAATTTTATATTTATTAGCTTTTTATTACTAAATGTCTTTTTTTAAAAATAGTTTTTATGCTAAAAAAACTGTAAGATGACATACTACATGCATACATACACTTATTATATTTATAAAGTAAAATAGGGATCTTCTACAAGGATTTGCCTTTATTTCATTTAAATATTTTAGGCCAATATTATCGAGTATGAAAGTAAAAAATAAAATAATAAAAAATTATGTCAGTTTGTACGTTATGCAAAATCGTTTTTATCGTTATATTCAATATTTTTTTTAAAGAGAAAAGTAAATATGTAAATACAAAAAGTTGCTAGGAAGTAAAACTCTATATAAATGAGTTAAAACGATTCAGCTAAAATTAAGGCGTCATTTTGTAAAACAATTTTAAAAACTTTATTTATTTTCAAATAGCAGATATCAATAAATATAACTAAATAATTAATGGCTACCGTGAAAGTAAATATTAATTTCAACTACTTTTACTGCTCGTGAAAGTACAACATTATGATCAAAATTATGGGCAGTGCCACCACGCCTATTTTCTAGTCGGATTTTTTTTGTTGCAAGAATTATTACATGCAAATATATTTAGTGCTTTCGGTAGTATCGCCGATATATCGATAGTTTTTTTTAGCTTTTGGCAGTTTATACCATGTTCATACGGACAGCAATATTCGAGGTTCGCTCTCTCATTCACGGTTCGCACCCCAATCATGATTGAATCTACATGTTTCGCCATACTAAATTTTGAGAGCGAACAATCTTGGTTCATTTTGAATCTACCTGCGAACCTCGAAAAGTTACTATCATCTCCAGTTTTGATAACAAATTATCGCTAGTTTATCTGAACTAGCTGTGAAAAAATGTAAACAAAGAAAAATCAACAAATTAATGTGTGAAAAAACTAAATAAAAACATTGAACAAATAAAAAGAACATAAATTTACATTTATATATATTTAAACAAAAATGAAAAAAAGAAATAGTGAAACGTATTTTAAAGTGTAGAAGGATTTGCATCCAAGATGAAACAACTGGTTCATATTAACGTATGAACTTGCATGCAACTTTTTTTTGAGTAGGACAGGGAAGGCAGGGAAGCAAGTTGTGTGAAAAAAGTGGTCCGATAAAGTTTATCAATTGAAGGTAAAATTCGAATTTCCTATAGAAAACTTTCACGTAAAAGAGATTGATATTTCTTCACACAATTATTTTTTTGCCTATCAGGAGTTTTTTCATAATTTTTTTCAGAAATTGACTATGAATAGAAATGAGTTCTATTCATAGTCAATTTCTAATTCACTATCACATTCCAAATAAAACGTAACATAAATAATTTGTAATAAAGCAAATTTTTGCGTTCTTCTTTTTCTTTATTTAGTCTCGGTTCACAAATGAAAGTTTTCTTTCTGAAATTTTCTCCAATTCTTTTTTAAACTTTAATTTATGTCTACACACTGAAATTTTTGAAATGAAACATAAAAGAAAATCAGGTTGGCCATTACGAAAAGAGCATTGCAAAGAACATTAAAGTTATACCCCTTCCTATTCTTCTCTCCCCTCTCGACAATTTGTTTAAGGTGTGTAGTAGGGATGGGCAAGTGAAAAAAAATATATCGGTATATATCGATATCAATATATTTTTAAATATCGATCGGCATCGATATATATCGAATAACAAATATCGATATTTCGATATATGTATATCAATATATTTTCAAGCATAATTATTCATATATAATAGCAAATTTTTTTTAAAACAAAAAAAGTACCTTTCTTACACCCCGTCTTCACGAGACATTTGATATTTCTTAACATAAGAAATAACGTCGGCAGAATGACGTCCCAAAAAATTCATGTGTTCAAACTTGTGTTAAGGGTGGAGTAAACCCACTGATGTTTGGACACAAATTTTATATATTCATATAGTCAATTTGCACGGCATTTTGTAATTTTTTTTTATAGATTTCACTTTATTATTTTTCTGTGTGTAAAAATTTTATGAATATGAACATAAATAATATGCAAAAAATAAAAAAAAAAACATCTAAACATTTATTTATTAACTTTATTTATTCTTTTTTCAATAAAATCAAACAAATTGTAAAAAAAAACACACATACATATTAAATTTGACAGTTTGTGTTCTAACATATTTCCTCGGGCTTGCGTTTTAACATTGATTTCCAAACATGTGTTAGGACACAAACACATTCGGTCCACACGTTAATTTCTTGTGTTAGGATAGAATTTTGACAATTGCTAACACACAAATTTCCAAACTTATGTCTCGTGAAGACGGGGTGTTATAAATAATTAAACTGGAAAGAGTTAATTTCCAAAATATTTCATGGAACATACATCAACGAAATTACACTCAAAGAATGATAGTTTTTCGAATAGACAAAATATTATAAATAAAACAAAAGATTTTGTTAATAATATTCTATTTGATGAAGACTGTGCCGAAATGTTTTTAAAAATTGCACAAAAAACAAAACCAAAGCTAAAAAAATATCGAATTTGATACTGTCGATATATTTGGAAAAAAATATCGATATATCGAAATTAAAAATATCGACGATATATATCGATATATTTTTAAGAAAATTCGATTTTTTTGCCCATCCCTACTTTTCGCTACTTTTGTTTCTCGGAATTTTCATCATGCTCAATTCTTTTTGAATATAGCGTGACAAACCTTAGCCTAATAATCAATTTGGATTCACAAACTGTACTTACGTTCTTCTGTTTACATATCACTCCTTTATTAATAAAAAAAATGCCAGTAGCTAACATACCAAACATTCATCCTTATTCTGTAACTATTTGTCGACGTCACAACAAGACAATATCAAAAATAGGTCACTTACATGATCGTTGTCGACAGCAACTGACTACTTTTAACAGCCTCTTGCTATTGTTTAGGTATTAGAGAGTTTCAAGAGGCTGTCAGCAGTAGTCAATTGTTGTTTACAACAATTACGCAAGTGTCCTGTTTGGGATATTATCTTGTCGTGACGACTTCGACAAATAGTTACAGAATAAGGATGATTATTTTTAGAAGAAAACGGAATTTGCTCTTCTTTTCACGAAAAAAATTTGTCACCTTTAATAAATTTTGATTCATTTTTAATTTTACCATTCGTTTTAAATATTCGCATCCATTTTAGCGAATGCAAATGCCAATATCAAGAACAAACGAATAGTTCGCAAATGCGAAAGCGAATGTTCGTCGTACCCCTAACTTGCATATAAGATCGGTTTTTAACGAATAGGGTATACAAAGAAAAAAAATACCAATATCTCAAAAACTTGAGCCAATCTGAACAAACGGTGAATGCCGTTCGATTCCTTGGCTCCAAATTACGTAAGATTAACTATCAGAACCTTTGCCAAAAAAAAAAGTTCGAAATCCGAACACAATGTAATAAAGTTTTTGTATATTGTAGATGTGTTTTCTTAACAATTCACATCTGTTTGGATGGATATGCAGCAAAAAGTGGAACATTTGAAAAATATTTCGATTTCAATAAAAGCTTATTAGCTTTTAATTATATTTATGAAAATTTATAACAATTTACATGTTTGCTCGAAACATATGCCGGCTTAAATTGTAAAAATTCCAAAAAAAAGACAAAATCGTGATTTATATCAATTGAGTTTCCTCGTTTAATTGTGAACAAAATCAGATCGATTTTACTAAAACACGGCTTGTTTTGTGCTACACTTTTACACCATTTACAAAAAAAAATAGGCAGTTGTGGGGATCATAGTAAAAATTCCAAAAGAAAAATATATCATGTATACGGCTATGTTCTGAAAACCATTTCGTTTTGAAACCGCAAAATTTCAAAAACGAAAAACAGTGATCTCTTAATCGGACAATTTAGTGCATTCGAAGTTAAGTTTGGATAAAATATCTGAAACATCTAAAACATAAAAACCAATTAAAAAGCTACAATAAGTGAGCTTTTCTGTTGAATTATTTCATGAAATTTGGCGATTTCAAAACGAAATGGTTTTCAGAACATGGCCGATATTTTGAGAAAACTTTATGTAAACCTTTTTTGTCGTTTTTCTCCATTCCGAGTTTATGGCATATGCGCCAAACCAATAATAAGCTGACGAAATACGGAATACAAATTACTTGAGTAATCACACAGTTCATAACTATGTATTTATTTTTCTTTGCTTTACAAAATGAGGCTTTAAATTTAAATATCCAATATATATTTCTAGTAATAATTTATTTTCAAGCGAAATTTAAACATGGCTTTGCTTCTATATAAAAAAATCATATATTTTATTAATAAAAGAAAAAGAAACACTAACTAAAACTGACTAAAAATAAATAACTGGTCGTTTTGTTAATTAAATTTTCTAAGGATTTGTTCGTTCGTTTTGTTTTAAATACATACATATTTAAAGGATTTTGTATTATTTTAAAGGAAAGTTAAATATCACATATATTTCGCAAATGAAAAAAGAAAATTAAATTAAATAAACTTAAACTTAAACATACATATAAAAAAACATAAAACAAAATAATTCATTAAAAAAAAACATAAAAGTATTTTATATTAATTTGTTTCGTTTTATTTATTTTTTGTTGTGGTATAAAACAAGGACTAGCTTCGTTTTGGTTTTTTTCTTGTTCTTCTTCAACTTACAAACAATTCCCAAAAATTTCGTTATTAAAGTTACATTAAAAAAAAAACTAAAAATAATAAATATAGTAAGTATGTATACTAATTTATGTGCGCTGGGTAAAGAAATGTCTACAAATTTATATTGAAAGCCAAGGTAGATCAACACCAGGTAGTCGCAATAAAATTCGCCGTGGAGAATTTACATTTGGGCTGTCAAAAAAGCTGATACATTGACACTGCTGTCAGGTTAAATGTGTAAACATTTTCGTTAACAGCTGGGCTCTTGCAGCCACCTAGTATGAATTCGCCTTGATTGAAAGCTATAAAACAATAGGACAATGAACAAATTTTTTTTGCCAAATGTTTTTTTTCAATTCTAAATATACTCTAACACTATTCTTTTAAATGCCTTCTTCTTCTTCTTCTTGTTTTTAATTTTTCATCTAAGCCGAATTTTTGAATGTATGCTTTAAAAATTTAAAACGATTTTCTTCTTTAAGCCAATAATAATTCTTCATGTAGGCCATCAGAATCTAAAGATTTATTCGATTTAAAAATATAGTTGGAGTCTCCCTGGCTGGAGTTTTGAGATTTGGTACTAAATGTCAAATTGTAAATGTCATCAAGATCTTCACTGCGTCTAAAACTGAAAAAGTAAATATAATTTAAATTTATTAAAAAAGAACAAAAAGAAAAAAACATCTAACTAACCTGCTCACTGGACGACTGTAAGTTGAATTGGCAGGGCTAGCGGGATTATTACTATTGTTACTCTCATTGTCTTCATTCTCTTTATTGTTTTGATTGGTATTGTAAAGATCGCAGTTGTCCAAATATTCACGCCGCAAATAGTTGTCCAAATCGTGCTCTTCGTCCTCTTCATCGTTGTAGCTTTCATTATTGTCTGCATGCTGTTGTGATTCCACCATACACAACCATTGTGAATTGTGATTACGGAATTTTTCCAACTAAAAAAATTATTTTTGTTTTATGTGCCAGTCGAAGGAAATAATACCCGGAGTTTTGAATACTGCCACAGGGGGTCCTTTGTACATATATTTAAAGAAAGTAAAGAGTCCCCGTGTTTGGCGGTTGAGCTAGAGGGAGGAGGACCTTTTTAAGGTGAACTTTTTTAGTTTTTTGCTCATAGGCCTGAAACTATAACTGTAAGCAAAAAGTTTCTGTATAAAAGAGCTAAAGCTGACAAAATTTCCTACAAAAATATCTCTAATCATTTTTTAATTAAGATCAACCTTTTTGGAATTATAAAACCAAGAAAAACAAGAACATTTAAGAAATTGCTTTAAAATCATCCCCAACACTCCTTTACGTGCCAGCAAAAAGTACTGCTTCAGCCGAAGCAGGTTTATAAGCAACAGAAGCTAGTTTTGTTGTTTCTACTGCTTCGAAAAGCGCTTCGAACATGCATGATTTTTGTTCGCGGTGTCCCACTTTGGAGCTCTTGGTTTTGATATAAAACAGCGATTCTTTCGAAGCATCGAAAATGCTCTAAAATAATCTCATTTTATTCCATGCAATAGATGGGAAATGTAGAAAAATAGCATACTTTAAATGGGTTTTGAGTTTTCAAATGTGTTAGTGCTTATTTGAAACAATGCGTGCAACAATTCTTTAGAGCCTATATTGTTGAAAGCTACAATGCTACTGAATATGCTTTTGTTTATATTGGAGTTCGAATTAAAGAAATGAAAAATGCTGACTAACTTCGTAATTTAAACATTATGAACACTGAGAGATCTCTGCCTTCTTTTTGTGCATCCTCGGAAGCGCTTCAAAAGATCGTAAGTGGAAGGTATGAAAGTTTTTTACTGCTTCCAGAAACATGATATTTTTTGCTGGGAAAATTAACATTTTCTAATGCATTGTTTTTAGGGTAATTAGGATGTGCTAAACAAGAAAATAATAAAAAAATGTAATTTCGGCCATCGTCCAGATATCGGTACATTTGTTTTTCGATGTATACTACTCTCTAAAAATTGTCATCCAAAAAAAATTTATATCTTTTTTTGAAAGGTTACTAAACTACACTGAAAAAATTCCATGCAACATATGCACGAAAACGCTCGTACAAATTACGAAATATTTCGTAATTTCGCACCACGAAATTCTTTCGTAAAATATACGAAATGTACGAAAATAATTAAAAAATAAAAGTATAAGAAAAGTATGGCTCAAGCGGGGCACGAACTCGTAATCTTCATATTGCAAGGCAGGTACTCTACCCACTGATCCACTTTCTACTTATTTTATAAGAGCTTAAAATTCGTTTTATTTACTTACATCTGAAAAATACGTCAATTTATAATAAAATATTATTTAAATTTATTTTTTTATTTCAAATATATTTTTTAACAAGGAAAAATATTTACGAAAAGTTTTCGTTACTTTCGTAAATTCAAAAAAATATTGCCTAAATATATTTTCATAATATATACGAAAGTTTCGTATATTCTACGAAAAAAGTCATTACGAAAGTTTTTTTCGTAAAATGTTGCATCGATTATTTTCAGTGTACGCAACAAATAGTGGCTAGCTAGTTCGCTTTGATCGAATAAAAAATTACTGAGTTATAGTGGATCCAAGGTAGATCAACACCATATAGTCGTAAGAGAATTCGCCGTGGAGAATTTATATTTGGGCTATCAAAACCGCTGATACATTAACAATGTTGACAGGTGAAATGTGTAAGCATTTTCGTAAACAGCTGAGCTCTTGCGACCACCTGGTATGAATTCGCCTTGAGTCGATCAAACGAAAGCCGTAGCATTTAAATTTACTACCAAATCTTTTATGAAATATTTCTTATTTTATTTTTTATACCGAAAAAAAAAATTCATGCAACATATGCACGACAACCCTCGTACATATTACGAAATATATGAAATTTACGAATATATTTAAGAAATAAAAGTTAAAAAAATTTTGCTCAACCGGGGCACGAACTCGCAATGTTCATATTTCAAGGCAAGAACCCTACCCTACCCAGTGAGCCACTTTCTACTTATTTTATAAGAGCAAAATTTTTTTTATTTATTTACACCTGAAAAATATGTTAATCGGATATGTTCTGTATTTCATGTGGAATTAAAATGTGAGGAATTATCAAAGCATTGTTGTTGTAAATAATATTTATAACAACAATGCTTTGATAATTCCACACATTTTAATTCCACATGAAATACAGCACATACCCGAATAATTTAAATAAATTTTTTTATTTTAAATATATTTTTTATGTACGAAAGTTTCGCATATTCTACGAAAAAACCAACTACGAAAGCTTTTTTTGGGTTATTTTCAGTGCAGTGAATTTTTTGTTAAATTTAAATGCTAGTGTTTCCATTTGATCGATTATTACATAACCAGTTCTCATCCGATCAAAGCGAATTAGCCACTATTCGACGCTTAGTTGTTTAATAGCCTTTCAAACAAGATGCACATTTTTGAATCGAACCAGCCTGTGACTCTTGACGGCGCTTTATATAGATCGAAAAACATAAATTTACCGCTATCTGGACAATTACCAAAATAAATCTTTTATATTATTAGTTTCGTGTTTAGCACATCCTAATTACCCTAAAAAAATGCATTAGAAAATTTTAACTTTCACAAAAATTATGTTATGGATGATTTTAAAGCAATTTTTTAATTTTCTTGCTTTTTTGGCTTTATAACTTCAAAAAGGTTGGTCTTAAGTAAAATATGATCAGAAACATTTTTGTAGGAAATTTTGTCAGCTTTAACTTTTTTATGCAGAAATTCTTACAAAAAGTTATAGTTTCAGACCTATGAGCAAAAACCTAAAAAAATATCATCTTAGGGGGCCTCCTCCCACTAGCTCGCCCGTCAAACATGGATACTCTTTAGTTTCTTAAAAGGACCAACTGTGTTTATTTTCAAAACTCCGGGAATTATTTTCTTCGATTGGCCTTATTAAGTCTTATTTGACTGGGCTATTAATAACATTAAATTAAACATTTTAAAAACCTCAGAAGAAAATGGACGATAGCTTCAAAACGGTTAGACCGATTTTCTTCAAACATAGGTTAGCAGATTTTAGATAAAGTCACCTTTTAATTAAAACTAAATTAAAACCGGTCTAGCCGTCTGTGAACACGGTGTCACAGACACACAAATGCAAGAGGATACAGATAGAAAAATGATGATAACTTCTAAACGGCTAGGCCGATTTTTTTTCAAGCATAGCTAAGAGCACTCTCGAAAAAAAAAATCAAAATTATTCCAGCCGTTTGGGCTCTATGGTGGCACAGACACACAGATACACAATCATTGGCGTAGCTTGAAATTACAAAAAAAAATCTGTGGGGCCTAAATCCAACATTAAACCCTTATATTATCCAAAATTACTCTAATATTTTAAATTTTTAGAGGGGACTAAAGCGATTCTTTGGGGTGTTTAGCCGGCCCCACGGAAGGGCTTATCTGCGCCAATGTACACTTTTCAAAGCTATAATACCCCTTTTTTGGTCGGGGTTTAAAAATATAATTGAAATTAAGATAACTCTTGAAAAAAAACGACTACAAAATAGGCATATAGGCATGACACTGACCCCACTTTTTAAACGTAATGTCGTACTATGTTGTACGATTGTAATAACTGGAGACGTATCACTATTTTGTGAGTGGTTATGCAAGTTTTTATGAAAATCATCTTGGACCGAATGTTTTATCAACATAAAATTGCGTCTCGAATATGCTGGTTTCCGAAGGGCAAATGTGTCGATCAAATTAACACTCTTACACTGAGGGAAAAATGGCGTTACAAAATCGACACCGTATGTGGTCATTGTCAACCCATGTTGTCACTTTTTTTGACAACACTCGCTTACAACTTGTAAACGAACGTGCACAAATCGACAACATTATGTCCAACATTTTTAGTTTTTGGCAACGCATGCTGCAACATTGTAAACGAACGTGTACAAATCGACAACATTACTTATACGAAAACACCAAAAATTTTAATTTTTGACACTGCACGTTGCAACATTGTAAACGAACGTGTACAAATTGACAAAGTTGTGTTGTCAATTCGCGGTTGTTCTTCACTGGCTTGAGTTTCTTCATTCTTTTGGTGTTATTCAACGTGGAAACAAGTGCTAATGGAAAAAAATTAAATAAAAGATATGGACCATGACCCAATAATCAGGTCAATGAAACTCGACAGCTATTTATTGTTTACCATCGTAAAGATGTCAGACTTCATATATAAAAAACCAAATTTTTTTTTTATATATGAAGTTTTTTTGACATCTTCAGGATTATGCCATGACAGTGCAGACGATGAAAAACTCAAACAATTCCTAAAAACCATAAATATGGAATCCATTTTTGAGTATTTAAAATGTAAATGTATTAAAGTTTGGAAGAATAACTTGGAATGCTATAAATGTAAGTACATATATGTACTAAGAGGTTCTCATATCCCGTCGCACAAATGATAATGCAGGAGAAAATTTTTTGGAACACCCAACGACGTAACACCTAGCTTTGCGATATGCAAACCAACTTAAACCACATTTCGCGAGATTCTAACAAAGTTGGTTTCATAATAAACACCTCCAAGACAAATGAGATGCGCATAAGTCCCATGTCAACTGAACTTGTCAGCCTTCTACAAACGCCAGTGCAGCTCGTAGAGGAATTTCAATACCTTGGTAGCATGATTGCAGAGAACGGTCGAACGGCAAAAGATGTTGAAAGCCGAATTAAGGAGGCACTTAAAGCATAAGCACAGCCACGAAAGATATGGAACTTGACCGCCTACAGCCTTAAAACAAAGATAAATATATTTAAATCATGTGTCCTCTCTGTGCTCCTTTACGGATGCGAGACTTTGTTTGTATCAAAATTCATTCAAAATGAACTAACGGCCGTCTGCATAAATACAACTTGTCAGGAGCCACGAAAGATATGGAACTCGACCGCCTACAGCCTTAAAACAAAGATAAATATATTTAAATCATGTGTCCTCTCTGTGCTCCTTTACGGATGCGAGACTTTGTTTGTATCAAAATTCATTCAAAATAAACTAACGGCCGTCTGCATAAATAAAACTTGTCAGGAGCTTAGCACAAATGACCAAACTGAACAGGGTCTGAAAGAGTTATTCCATGTAATTGGACATTAAAAATCATTGTATCAAGAAGTCGTGACTCATCACTACATACATTGTACACTGATTTTTCATGTCAAGTTATTCAGTAGAGCCCCTTAAGACCCAGTTCAATTTCATCAGATCTTAAGTCGACTTAGACAGAGTAGTTTTTCCGAAAGTTTTTACGCTACTGCTAAGACGTTTATAGGTTTATATGATTTATTTCTTGTGTGATTGTAAATATTGTAACCTTCAACTGATGTTATAATATTTAAGGAATAAAACAGTGTTAAAGTAAAATTTGCTTAAATCGACTTAAGCACTTATTCGTTATTGCCACAGAGTTATGCTAACTTCATGCCAAGTTTTCGTTATGCATATGGCTCTAAGAGTTTTGGTTAACAGATGTCTTCGAAGAATACTTAAAATATTTTGTACTTGTACTGGTAGTAATAAACAACTTTGGGTCAGAACAGAGGTTGGAGACATCAACATTGAAATTCGGGGAGGAAAGTTTAGTTGGATAGTCCATACTCTTCGTAAGTCGGCTGAAGAAATATGCAATCATGCCCTTGTTTGCAACCGAGAAGGAAACAACAAATTAGAACGGCCAAAGAACACTTGGTGGTGAGTCATATTAAAAGAAGTAAACTCTATGTTTCATTGTCTTGGAAGAATCTTTAATAGCATCGGAGAACTCAAAGTTATAGCCGCATATGGACAGAGATGGAGACAATTGATAGACAGCCTGTGCCCAATATAGAGACAGCTTGTAATCAAACGACGACCAGCAAGGAATTATTATTATAACCCTAAAAGGAAATATAATCCCATTTTTATTGTCGAGTTACTATAACATACTCACCTTAATACGCTTCGCCCATTCGGTATCGCTGATAGCAATAATATCTAAACAATAATCACATACTTTACGTATCTCAGCATTTTTATCATGCATCAAATCAATAAGATACGCCGGTGACTCTGTCTCTTTAATCATATACTCGCGTGTACTTTCATGCCTTAAAATCTGTTGGAATACAAAAATAATTTGCAAAACAATTTCATCATCCTCCTGTTTGGCCTTCAACAGTTCGATTAAGGAGAGCACAACGTTGGCGCGACAAAACAGCAGAGCACACAATTCATCATGAGCACATGTGCCTAAATACACAATAGTATCTAAAACGAGATCATCCAATTTTGCTCCTGGTATTAAAATATTTCTTATCCAGGGTATCAATTGGAAATTTTGTAAAATTTGTGAATAGTCTAAATCGGGCAACGACAGATTGCCTAAAATGCCTAAACATTCCACCATAAATGATTCATCGTCGCAAATGGTTAGAATGCTTGCCAAATCGCCCACATAGTTAATGAAGAGCGGCTGTAACGATTCGTGCTGGGATAGATTGCGTAGCAATTTCATTAGTAACGCGTCTTGATATTTAAAAGCACGATCCATAAGATTGTGCAGACGATTGCCTTCCACCATAATTTGAGCATTTCGACGGTTATGGGAGAGATTGATGCAAAGTGAGATTAGGTCCAAATCAACTTTTGAATTCAAATTCAAAATAATAGCATCTATGGCCATTTGAACGCATTCGGTATGAGTGAACATGGCTTTAACCTGCAAATTTTAATTTAAGCAAATTGTTTTCCACCGAAGAATTTTATTACACATTTACTCACCTTATCATCTAAACTCATGTGATATAAAATTTTCACCACAACGCCATGATGTTTTTCGTCATTGATGAACATGACCAAGAGGGGCAAATAGCCGGCTACAATCATTTTTCTACGTAGCTGCCCATCAAAAGATAAATTGAAAACCAACTTGAGAGTTACTTGTACAAGATCCGTATGACCACTTTGGAAGAGTCTGGGTAATTTCGATACAATATTTAGTTCGCTCATATCATCTTTATTATCGCCGACTATGGAAAGCTTTTTCAAAAATGTCGTAACCAACATTAGCAAATCGATATTTTGACGGTCTAAAGCTTTAACCAACATCTTGACAATATTCTTGCGACGCATTTTCTCTTCAAGTTTGACATTTTCGGCCATATTGAGTAGCAAGTAGAAGGCCACCCTTAAAAGTTGTTCTTGTTTCTTGGCAAAGAGTTTCAATTGTTTGTTCAGACGATCGATTTCTTCTTTTTTAACTTTGGGATCATTACGATCGAGAGCCTCATTGCTGGTGGCTTTCATGTCACCATTTGTTGAGATACCTGAGTCGGGTGTTTGAGCTCCGGCTGAGAGAGCTTCATGATAACTGCTGTTTAGTATTTGACTTTTCGCTAGCGACGAAGACATGGAACTATGAAAACTAGACCAGTTACCCGATTTGGGACGTTGTTTCAACTCGGGTATACGACGACGAGGTGGCTCCATCTAAGATAATTTTATTTAAAATTCTGTTATATGCAAGAATATATGAAATGTTTTTACCTCTTTAGGTTTTTCTTCATTCATGAGATCTAGAAAATCATCGGAACTTGTATTTAATTTTTCCTTGCTGGCCTTAGCAGACAAGGGCGCCGAACCACCAGGATTTTTACGAATATCCAACTCGTTACGCATACTCTCGTAACGACGTAATTCGTAATCGATAACATCCATACATAAAGAACCAATCTAATATTATAAAGAGAACTTAATTATTTTAAATTAAACCCTAAACGGATATAAAGAATATAATTTTATATAGCATAATCCCGAACTAAGCTACACATATATATCGTTAGATACCTGTTAGGCAGAAAAACCTTTTTGTTTTCTTTTTTTCTAGTTCGAAACAATAATTTAATATTTTATTTTTCAAAAACGGCAACACTTTCGCACCCCATAGCTCCACAAATAAACATCATTAAAATTTTTTTTTTCCATACACATTTTTATACCTAGTAGAACTATAGTTATGCCAAATATCCAGGAATTTTTTATATTGAGCGCTTCAAAAATAATTTTGAGGCACCCTGTTATAACACAGGGTAGATCTAAAAGGTGCCAAAGTCTCATGAAAAAAATCTTTCGGCAGCTGTTACTAATGTCAGCCTCAGTGTCAAAAATCGAGTTTTGAATTCCTAGGAAGAAAGCTAATCTGACTATTTGTACCATGATGTCCCTATGGCTCGATGTATGTATGTATTTATGTATGTATGTATGTATGTATGTGTAAGCCCAGGAAACATTTTGTACCGACATGTCTAACGTCAGAAAAAAATCTGAGACTTTACAAGACAATCAACAGAGTTGTCTAAAATTCCCTCAGACATTTGGCAGAGTAGCCGGCTGTTTTCTGGTACGACGTTTCCGCACATTTTCTGAAATATTATCCGATTAATATCAGACTAGTCCGTACATTATCCGAAGGCAATTTAATCTCCTTTAAGACATTTAACAGAATAGTCTGCATATATTCCAATCTACGTCTTACGACTTTTAGCAGTCACTTCTGCACATTGTCTGATTTTAGTTTTCGTAATAATTCAAATTTATCTCTTGAGACTGACTATATGCACAAATATTTGAGTTTTTAAACTTATAAAATATGGGTAAATGTTTTTTGATGATTTGTCATAAGCAGAAGAACAATGCATGGAGAATTTTAAACGACATTTTTGATAAATTTTTAATTTTAGCTCCGACTTTTCTCCGACATTAATATGAGAGGATGTAAAAAGTATCAGATAAATCGGAAAATTTTCTGAAGTTTTATCAGACATTTCAAAAATTCTTTCAGAATTTCTCTAGAATTCTCTTAGACATTTGGATATAATTTTTTGAATTTTCTCCGAAAAAGAGGTCCGCTTTCTGACCGACATCGGATACGAATTCGGCATCTTGGGCAGACTTTCTGACCGAAATCGGAAAAAATTGTTTGCTGGGACTATATAGGTCAGCTATATGAATCGTATTAAGTTGAGCTATCGTATTCTATATAAATTTACATACTTGTCTTACCTTATATTGAACTATAACTGAGTGAAATTTCGTATAAGTAGAAAAGCAAAAGAATATATATATTATATTCGTAGATAAATCTAAACTTTTGCGCCAATCTTCACGCAAGACACGCGATAGAGCACTTAAACAAGATTCTGTAAAAGTAACAAAAACAAAAATTCAATCATTGATCATAAAAAATAAAAAGAAACGCTTCCAACCATTTTTTTCTAATTCTTCTAAATTATCGGGATTACGTGCTACTTGCAGGATCATGGCTGAGCCTCGTATGCGTTCAGACAAGTCTTCATACAACAACTCCACATATTCGTCTATATGATTAATGGAAATATCTGAGGAATCTGAGGATTTCGAATGTGTTGAAGATGACATGCTTGAACTCATTGTCGTATGAGGTCGTGATGTGGATCTGTGTGACGCTATAGCGGAACGATGATGACCCATATTGTTGTCGTGTGTATCTGTAAAATAATCATGTAAAAAATATCGTTAGCTAAAATGCAAAGCAAAGTAACTAACAGAAAATTCGATATCGAGTATTTATTACATCGATTTCGAACTTTTTGCTCTTTACGAAATTTTGCAGTTCAGCTAACGATGTGTATTATAAATAAATATTTTATTTTTAAATATTATTGCATTTTACCTATACCAGCATTATCTTTACGATTTTTCAAATAAAATATTATTTGTTCTACATCGGCCAACTGAGACTTGTGTATTAAGTCACATTTGTCTACAACTTCACGTGCAAGTGCTGCGGGATCTGTTTTAGCATTTAAAGAACGTAGTCGTATAATTTTCTGACAGCTCTGTAATAAAAGTTTACAAATAAAATAAATCAATAATTAGTTAAATATTTAAAGGTCAAGAGTAAAAGTTATTAATTATTAAGTATGTGCATGTAAAAAGGATCTAACAAATGGTTGTGGAGCAAATTGTTCTCAAGAAAACGATATGTCTAAACACGCACATTTTAGTGGTTGTTGGTTCTGGACACTGTACATTCGAAATTTCAAATAAAAAATATATGACATGTAATAAATTTATACTCTACATTCAGTATTAAAGATTGTAACAGATAACAAAGGACTAAATTAGTCTAATGTATAGATAAATACATATACATGCTCGTACATACATATCTGCATAAATTAGGGTGACCCTTAATTTAAAACAGTTTAGTTTCTCCCAGTCTCATTGATATTGATAAAAAATTATAAAAAATTATACTGGCAAATTTTCAGCCCGCCAGCCCCCTCAAATTTAGGAAAAACATATAACTTAGTTTTATTGCTTCATAATATTAATTTCTCAAAAAAAGATTTGCAAGAAAATAATTGCTTAATTCACAAAACCTGTTGTATCTTGGTATCGATTGTATTATAGTATTAAATACAATAGTGTAAAATTTTTTGTTGGTAATTTTCTTATAAAAATGAAATACACTTTTACAATTTTATTTCATATGTTTTGCAAAAATTTCATACGATACTTTAAACATTTTTCAATCATTTTAAAAATTGGTATACAATGGTTAGACCGAGAATCGGAACACTCTTTTTTGTATAGAGGGTTACCCTAGTGCGCATAGCAATATTATTATTATTATTAAATAATGTTGATTTTTAATTGACACCGTTAGTTCTTAACAATTACACTAAGCAACAAAATGAAACTTTTGTCATGATCAGGGATACGACTTTAATGCAACTAAAAATTGATTTTGAGAACTTAACAAATGCACCTAAAAATAAAAAATATGCGCAAAAATATGCATTTGCCTACGAACAAAGTGCCAAAACTCAAACAATGTGAAATAATTTTTTTTAAAATTTTTTTTTATTATTATTAGATAAAAAAAAAACAGAAAAGAAACATAATTGGGTATATTATATAATGCAACCGAACTTTAGTTGCGTTACAAGACGGCAACTGAAAATTATTGGTAGGCAGAAACGCACTAAATAGCAACTGAAATTGAAAGCTCTCAGTAGCTGGTTGTCATCAGTAGGATCATTTTCAGCAATTGGCAATCCAACTGAGACTCGATTGTCATCCATAAACGGCCTATTAATATTTTTCCAAAAATTGAGAAATATGCATTGAAAACACTGTTATAACTCCAAAAATATGCATTTATTGCCAAAATATGCAAAAATATGCACTTAGCATCAAAATATGCAAAAATATGCTACTACAAATCGATGTTAAACTACTTAAAATTTGATGCTTCGCATAGATATTTAGCCAATATCTCTTTATCTATCACCACAAAAAGCATGCATTTGCATGAAAGTCCGAGCCCTGGTCATGACCTTTGATGACCAACATATTTTTTGATGTGTTTATGGTCCCCTAACTAAAAAAACAGTTGCAATTTAAAATTCTATGGATACGTTTGTTTTTAAATTTTTTTTTTCTAAAATTTAGTACTACATCAATTTCATCATAACTTGGAACGGGGTTATCCAATTTCCTTAAACACTCACAAACTTTGAATAAAATTTTTTACATACTCAAGGGTTTCAGAATTATTCAGACCGCAATGATGAAAAACATATTTTTTTTTATGAAAAATTAGAAAATTAAGTTATGAGTTTAGTCGAACCGTATGGGCTTATATTCGCAGAAATTTAATTATTTTTGGCTTGAGTTCGGTTTTAATTTAATTTTTCAATTAAATTATACTTTTATTTAGAGATAAATGTGAAGCATGTAGACAAAGAAAATTTTGACTGCGCGGAGGGTTGAACTGACGTTTCGATAGCTCCCGCTAATCTCATCAGAGTTCTTTACCGCTTAGACCACTCGACCATTTATCTCTAAATAAAAGTATAATTTAATTGAAAAATTAAATTAAAACCGAACTCAAGCCAAAAAGAATTAAGTTTCTTTGAAATTAGAAAAAATTGTTTAACCGACTTCAAAAAAAGGAGAAAGGTTATCAATTCGTTATGTATATTTATTATTTGTTTTTTTTTATGTATGTTCCCTCAAAACTCCGCCATTTATGAACCGATTTCGGATTTTTTTCTCTATTCTAAAGGATGTACTTCCAGATTGGTCCCGTTGAAAAGTGGGCGGGGTCACGCCCATACAAAGTAAATAGACATTCGTTTTTAACTACTTCTACTCAACCGATTCTTATGAAACTGTACACACACATTAAGCTTCTATTTAAATTAGGGATACGCCGTTTTGCCGATCCGATACCGATACCGATATTTAAAAATAAATATCGCCGATACCGATTCCGATACCGATACGAATATTGAAATTGAGTTCAATATTCGATAAACATATTTAGATCAACAAAACTCAAGTGCAATTTTTTTATTATACAAAATTACATTGTAAGAGAGAATATTTAAAATTGATTTTAACTCAGTATAAAAGATTGGAAGTAATTTTTAAGGAGCTACATTTTCTTTGCTTCCAAAAAATCTATATTAAAAATATGCAGATAATTAGTAGAAAAGCAAGAACAAATTTTTAATTCCTTTATAATTTTAAAAAATACTCGCCATGCTTTTTAAAAAATCGATTTTTTAAAGGACATCTATCAACTAATATTCTTCTAAATGACTTAATAGCTTAATTATTAAAAGTCTTCTAAGTTTATATTTATTCACCTAAATTTACATGAAAATAAACTTTTGAGTTTAAATTCGCATAAAAAAATTTTGAAAATGGGTAATTTTTATCCTTTTTCCTTGAGGAAAAATCATTATAGAACACCGAAAAAGAAATTTGTCCTAGCATCGCTTCCAATTCGGTGATTGGTAATCGAAAAACAGAACTTCTTGCAATGGCAAGGATATGTGAAACTAATTAGAAATTATCCAAATTTGCAATACTTCCGGATCGCGAATTCTACATTTTCATGACTTCTATGGAGTGTCTTTTTTTGCTGGAATAAGATTTAAAAAACAACGACTTGAATTTGAATTCATGGTAAAATTAACAAAAAATAAATAATTTTTTTTACAAAATAACAGCATTAAATATTATTAGTTTTTAAAATTTATATTATTAATAAGATTTAAAAAACAACGAAGTCAATTTAATTCATGGTAAAATTGAACAAAAATAAATTATTTGTTAAAAAAAACTCTGAAAAATATTGTAAAAGTATCGTCGTATCGACAGTAAAATATCGCCGATACCGATGTATCGGAAAATCTGAAGTATCGCCGATATATCGGTATCGGTATCGGTATTCGTTACATCCCTAATTTAAATACTACATCAGGGTAAAAAATTGGTCTATGCCACGCCCATGCAAAGTAAATATTCTTTTTCAACAACTTCTAATAAACCGATTCATATGAAACTTTGCATACACCTTTAGTTATCGTTACAATACAACATTATGTGGACAGTGCCACGCCCATGAAAAGTAAATAAGCATTTTAACTACTTCTTCTTAGCCGATTCTTGTGAAACTTTGCATACACACTTAGTTATCGTTACAATACATCGTTGTGGTTAGAAAAGTGGGCAGTGCCATGCCCATGAAAAGTAAATATTCATTTTAACTACTTCTACTTATCCGATTCTTATGAAAATTCGCATACAAAATTAGTTCTCGTTAAAGTACATGGTGATAAAATATAGGGGCGGTGCCACGCCTATTCGAAGTCGATTTTTTGCAAGAATTATATATTCAATTATTTCATAAATAATTTTCAATAATTTATCACTCCTCGATATAAATAAGTTGTTTACGTTGCTTTGTAGCCTGTTGACCCAACCCGGTTTGGTTAAGAGCGGTACTTGAAAGCATTGCCTTTATCCAGAAGGAGAATTACATATACATATGTAAATTTCTTTAAATACTCATACCAAAGTAAAAATTAATGCTTATTTGCAAAACATAAAATTAACATATTCTTACTTCACTAGATAATCCCTTTTTATGTTTTGTTTTTGTTGCTATAACGACCATTTGTTGCCACCAAACATTCAAAGCTGAGAACTTTATAAGGGAATCACCTAAAAAGTCATTGGCTTTTTAAGACACGAAAAGACAATAATGAATGGCAACAAAGTGTAGAAATAGCAAGGGAATAGCACTACTTTAAAAGTGCTTCAAAGACTATGGTGTGCTTATTTATTACGTACTGTGTATTTTATAGTCGATTTTTTCTTACAACATTTGCATAATAGGTATACAAATAGAATTATTTAAAATATAAAATAATCATAATAAGAAAACAGAAACAAACTTACATAGCACGAGTAATAAAAGTACGGATATAACACCATACATAGACTTAAACTGATAGACAGACAGGCGGGCAGACAGACAGACAGGCAGGCAGACAGACAGAGAGACGGGCGTATTTACAGACAATACTTTTAATAAAGATGTTGTTCATAGAAAGAACATGCAATTGACAAAAGAAACTTACAAATTAAAGTGAGTAAAGCGTTTTTATAATTAAATATGGGGGCATTTAGAAAAGTTCAAAGAAATACATTGATTGTAATTGCGATCCAAAGAATGCCGACGTAGTGTGTAGCGGCCAGTGAAAGACAACAATACCAATTTATGGTGACATTCTTGCTTAGGTCCTTCGCGCCGGATATGCGTATATTTGCGGTGCTAGTATCAATTTTTAAGCCCCGATGTTTTTTGCATTTTAGATGTATGTATGTGGGTTATGTGGGCTATTACTTTTGAAAGTGGTATAAATCTACTTTTAAAAATATCTTTAACGGTAGGAAAGTGGACTTATACCACTTTCAAATATAACACCACATGTATGTGTGTATGTATTATTTAAAAAAAATTCGAAATATGCCTAAAATAGATTTTTTTCGGATAGTAGATTTAGATATACGAATGAGCACGATGACACAAAAAACTCAATTTTGCTCAAAACAGAGTTAGGTCATTGATTACATGACACCAATTTTATTATTTCAAAAAGTGATTTATTAAATTTGGATGGTAATAACTGGGGATGTAACAAATACCGATACCGATATATCGGCGATACTTCAGATTTTCCGATACATCGGTATCGGCGATATTTTACTGTCGATACGACGATACTTTAAAAATTTTTTTCAGAGTTTTTTTTTTAGCAAATAATTTATTTTTGTTCAATTTTACCATGAATTAAATTCACTTCGTTATTTTTTAAGTCTTATTAATATCAATTTTAAAAATTAATAACATTTTATGCTGTTATTTTGTAAAAAAGTTATTTATTTTTTGTTAATTTTACCATGAATTCAAATTCAAGTCGTTGTTTTTTAAATCTTATTCCAGCAAAAAAATACACTCCAAAGAAGTCATGAAAATGTAGAATTCGCGATCCGGAAGTATTGCAAATTTGGATAACTTCTAATTAGTTTTAAATATCCTTGCCACTGCAAGAAGTTCTTTTTTTCGATTACCAATCACCGAATTGGAAGCGATGCTAGGACAAATTTCTTTTTCGGTGTTCTATAATGATTTTTCAAGGAAAAAGGATAAAAAATTACCCATTTGCACAATTTTTTTTAAGCGAATTTAAACTCAAAACTCTATTTTCATGTAAATTTAAGTGAATAAATATAAACTTAGAAGACTTTTAATAATTAAGCTATTAAGTTATTTAGAAGAATATTAGTTGATAAATGTTCTTTAAAAAATCGATTTTTTAAAAAGCATGGCGAGTATTTTTTAAAATTATAAAGGAATTAAACATTTTTTCTTGCTATTCTACTAATTATCTGCATATTTTTAACATAGATTTTTTGGAAGCAACGAAAATGTAGCTCCTTAAAAATTACTTCCAATTTTTTTATACTGGGTTAAAATCAATTTTAAATATTCTCTCTTACAATGTAATTTTGTATAATAAAAAATTGCACTTGAGTTTTGTTGATCTAAACTTGAACTCAATTTCAATATTCGTATCGGAATTGGTATCGACGATATTTATTTTTAAATATCGGTATCGGTATCGGATCGGCAAAACGGCGTATCGTTACATCTCCAGTAATAACCAGGGCTCGGACTTTCATACAAATGCATATTTTTTGTGGCGAATCATCAAAATTTAAGTCGTTTGGTATCGATTTGTAGTTGCATATTTTTGGATATGTTGGTGGTAAGTGCATATTTTTGCATATTTTGGCAATAAATGCATATTTTTAGAGTAATAAAAATTTGTTAGTGCATATTTCTCAATTTTTGAAAAAATATTACTAGGCCAATTATGGATGACAACTGAGCTTCAGTTGGATTGCCAGTTGCTGAAAATAATACTACTGATGGCAACTGAGAGCTATCAATTTCACTTGCTATTTAGTACCTTTTTGGCAACCATTAATTTTCAGTTGCCGACGGGCAACGCAACTAATGTTCGGTTGCATTAAATAATAGGCCAAATTATGTTTGTTTTCTGTTTTTTTTAAATAATAATAATAAAAAATTAAAAATAATATTTTCATATTCCTCCCTATTGTGAAAGGCGACGTCGCATCAACACGACATCAAAAAATTGTCACTTGTCTACTCGTAGTCGACAACAACTGATTAGTATTAACATACTGGACTAATTTCATAACCTTCAGAAAATAGTAAGATATTGTATATAGCAGTTAATTGTTGTCGACAATGAGTAGACAAGTGACAATTGTTTACTATAGTGTTAATGTGACGTCGACGTCGCCTTTCATAATAGGGAGGACTATTTTAGTTTTGGTACTTTTTTCGTAGGTAAATGCATATTTTTGCGCATATTTTTATTTTAAGGTGCATTTGTTAAGCGCTTAAAATTAATTTTTAGTTGCATGAAAGTCCGAGCCCTGTAAATAACGGACAAATAATATCGTATTTTATAATTAAAGTTTTTAGCCAAAAGTCTTCTTACAAATTAAAAAGAAGAACGCATGATGTCGCCGGACACCGGTTTTGATGACTTTTTTGGTTTGGTGATTTTTCTTCTTAGCTATTTTTCCCCATTTTCGCAATTTTTTTCTTTTTTGTGACTTTCCATTTTTTATTTTTCGCTTTAGCAATTTTTACGCGTTTTTTCGATTTTTCTTTTTGACAGTTTAAACAAATTAGTTCAGTTTTGGCGTTTTTTAAATTTGCGATTTCTTTTATCAGCTTCTAAACGATCTGGTGATTTGTTTATCTTTTGTTTTTGCGATATTTTTCGTTCTACGATTCCGTTTTTAGATTTTTTTTTGGTTTTGACGTTTTCTTCGTTTGGCATTTTTTCTTGTATTTTTTCCGTTTTAGGGTCTTTTTCTGTTTTAGCGACTTTTTAGAGTTTTGGCGATTTTTTTCGTTTTAGCTACATATTCATTCCGTTTTTGGCGATTTTTTACGTTTTGAGGATTTGTTTTAATTTTTTGCGATTTTTACTTTTTAGTGATTTTTTTCGTTTTTACGATTTTCTCCATTTTGGCGATTGTTTTCGTCGTTCTGGCGATTTTTTCGGTTTGCGACTTATTTTTGGGCAACTTTTTTTCTTTTGCGAGTCTTTTCCGTTGCGGTGATTTTTTCTGTTTTGGAGATTTTCTTCCGTTTTGGGGATTTTTTTACCCGTTATAAAGATTTTTCCCGTTTCGGCGATTTTTTGACTTATTCAAAGCTTTTGCGGGAAGTTAAAGAGTTCGAAAATCCTGGCGCCTACCCTCAAAGTACTGAGATTATTTTAATGAATCATGTACGCGATCGGCATTTTACATTTGGCATCTCTAATGTACACTGACCACATCTGTAAATAAATACCTTTCATATTGTATATTTGGGTCAAAATCCATGCACTTTAAGGGTAAAAATGGGTATAAAGTTAATTCTTCGTGTACATATCGCTCATTTACTCAAAGAACGTCGTAACTCAAAAAATTAAATTTTTGAGTTAATAGTGCAGAATTAATTCGCCATATCGTTCTTTATATTGTGTAAAAATTTCGTTAAAATATCTTGTATACTCACCTCTTGAAAACTATAATTTTATTTCTTATTAATATGATTATTTCGAACGTGTTTGCTTTGTTAATCTAAATTGATTATTAGGCTAAGGTTCGTAGCGTTATATTCAGAAAGAATTGGGCATGATTAATATTCCAAGGAATTTGTCTTGAGTAGAGCAAAAATCAGAAAAATTGGAATGTAGAAAAATAAACCGATGGCAACGCTGGGAAAGTGCAGTTAATATCAGCTTGAGAGTGATTTAATTCTCGTATTCAATTTTCACGAAAAAGTTGTACATACGTATAAGAACTAAAATCACATTCAACAGATCCACCTGAAAAGTGGTGATAAGCAAATACACGTGAGCACTGACGATGGAAGTGTAGCGGCTTCCGAAAGTGGCGCTACTCTGTTCTGCTGTGTACGTTGAAAAATTGAGTTGATGTTAATTTTTCCCTTGTTCCTTGGAATATTAATCATGCCCAATTCTTTCTGAATATAACGTTACGAACCTTAGCCTAATAATTAATTTAGATAATTTCATTTCATCTTTAGGTTGTATGTAAATTAAAGACTTTAAAGTCGTTTTCTGCAAAACTAGTTTTTTTGACTATTTAATAATTCCCCGCTGCGGAACGTGCAGGAACATTTGTTCGAAGTTTAACTTAACAAACACTTTGAACATTTTTTTTGTAGACTCTCCCACCTTTTAATAAATCCTTTTTACGTTTTACTTCCCATTAAATAATTACTTTTTAATTTGATTAAATAATGTTTGATAAACATTGCAAAACTTTTTCATTACGCAAAAGTAATTTGAATTTATTTTACAGTCGTCCTATAAAAAAAGTAATTTGAATTTATTTTACAATCGTCCTATAAAACCCCTTTTATTCGTAATTTGTGTGTTGCAAAAATGAAGAATAAAAAGTTTAAATAATAATGGAGCTGCTAGCTGGCACCCGCATGGAAAAACACTTGTACAAATTTAACTGTTTTGAAAACATAATCAACGCTATTCGTTCCCGTGGTTAGGGAGGAGCCAACATGAAACAGTGGTATTGCGAAAATTGTTGTCTTTAAGTAGAAAAGTGTACACACTTGTATTGAAGAATTTATTATTTCTTCTTATTTTTAATGAATCACAAGTGTCATTCAACTTAATTTGAGTTATATTTAAATAGTGGTGATGTTTTTTCTTGTGTTTTAAGAAAAAAGTTTATAATAAAGAGTTGATATTAAGAAAAAAAAAGTAATCTGTTTTAAATATACTTTCAAATAACGTATTGATTTATCGCAATAATTAAAGATTTCTGTATGTGGGAGTTTAATTTTTTAAAAAACTTTATTTTATTTGATAACGAAAATCAATTGTACGGAAGTGATGTACTACACACTTAAATGTGAATAAATATGTGTGAGTGTATATTTACACTGTACGATGTAGGTAAAAATTATAGAGGAGGACCTAAGCTTTAAGAATGTTGAAATTTGGACTACCCTGTTGAAACACACGTTGAGCTACAGGGTGACAAACTTGACTACCTCGTACATAAAAAACTGTGTTGGCTTTCATAACTTTTACAAATATTATCCGATTTTAATGAATTTAAGCTCGGTGTAAAGTTTATATAAACTGTATTTTCTTTATTTATTTATAAACTTTACACCAAGCTTAAATTCATTAAAATCGGATAATATTTGTAAAAGTTATGAGACCGATACATTTTTTCATAACCGAGGTAGTCAACTTTAACACGCTGTAGCTCAACACATTATTCAACGGGGTGATCCAAATTTCAATATTCTTAATGTGTAGGTCCTCCTCACAATTTGTTTTGTTATCGGATCGCAAGTTTCAAAGATACAGATTTATTATCCTTTTTTTTACAAAAAAACCACTGTGCGGTATTGTGAAAGTTTAAATCTGTGATTCATTTCAAGGCGAGTTGAATTTCCCTTCTTTTTCTCTGGCTTTTATTCTTTGACGGAAAATAATACTTTTTTTTATTATCTTAATAAGAATTTGTATTTTTCTGTTCTCCAAGTGATGGAATATTTTTAATTATTTTTAAAAGTTTGCATAAATAAAAATTCATGCTTATGCCTTAAAATTTTCGTTCTACTCCATTAAATCAAAACAATTTTTTCATCATCATAAAAATTATGTCAATTACAAATTGAGTTTGTGCGTCGTATTGTATTCGTTTAGATGATAATAGAGTAATTTTTCAAAAGAGTCTAGCGAAAAAACAAGGAAAAAACTTTGATACAAATTCAGTAAAGTGCGACTTTGGCTCGCACACGAAGGGTTCCGTACGAATACGTTTTTGCCATTTTTTCATTTTGAAAAATTTTTCGCTTTGATTTTCTGTTTAATTTTAGTTTATTTATTTTTTAATATTTTCCCGTTGTTTTGGCGATTTTTTTTCGTTTTTTTTTTGCGATTTTTCGTTTTTTGCAATTTTTGTTGCGTTTTTTTGGTTTTGGCGTTTTTTTTGTTTTAACGTTTTTTCGCTTTTTGACGATATTTTTAGTTTAAGCGATTTATTTTAGTTTCGGTTTTTTAATGATTTTTTTAGTTTTAGCGATTTTTTCGTTTTGAAATTTGTTTCGTTTTGGCGATTTTTTTTGGTTTTTCGCGATTTTTTTTAGTTTTGGCGTTTTTTGGTTTTGGTGCTTTTTTCGTTTTGGTGATTTTTTCCCATTTTTGGCGATTTTTAGTTTTTTGATGATATTTTTAGTTTAAGCAATTCTTATGTTGTAGTGTTTTTTTGTTTGTTTTGACGACTTTTTTCGGTTTTTGGCGTTTTTTGGTTTTGGCGCTTTTTTCGTTTTGGTGACTTTTTCCCATTTTTGGCGATTTTTAGTTTTTTGATGATATTTTTAGTTTAAGCGATTTTTATGTTGTAGTGTTTTTTTGTTTGTTTTGACGACTTTTTTCGGCTTTTGGCGTTTTGAAATTTTTTTTTGGTTTGCGTGTTTTAGTCTTCTTGGTTTTGGTGATTTTTTGCGTTATAGTGATTTTTTTTAATTTTGGCGCATTTTTCATTTAAACGCTTTTTTCATTTTGGCGACTTTTTGTTTTGATTTTTTTTAATTTTGGAATTTTTTTATTTTTTAGCGTTTTTGAAAATTTCAAGAGCTTGCCTCTTACGGTTTCCAAGATGCAGCATATTGTCTTAATTACACTTTTGGTGTTCGGAACCCTAATAAAAACTAATGCTCGCTATCCTACAAACATTTTTGAACTACGTGTTCAAGCAAGAGTTTGTAGTTAAGCGACAAGTGTTCGCGTTTTAACGATTGCATATAGTATATGAAATCATTAAAACAGGAACACTTGAATGATCCATTAAGTCGTGACATAGAGTAGTTTCAAAACTAACTTCATGTAGGTGCTCCATGGATTAGTCTCTCTCTATACACGAGTGTATGGAGTGGTCGGGATTTTTGCAAGGCATGAGCTGGTTCATAAGAAGTGATTTGTTGGTAAATCTTGCAAACCCGCTTACGTTGGGTATGATATGTGCTCGCGATGTCTTGTATAGCAGCGCTTATGCGCTTATGCTTCAGCGCAGTGAAGATGTATTAATGCAATAAAAAACGAAAACCAAAAATTCAACATACTCATAGAAAAATTTTTATTTAGAATATTGTTCTGTTTATATAAATATTTTGGTTTATAACTTTCTACCGCATTCATAAACAATTAAAATGGATTTTAAATGTATTTTAAGCAAAATTTTTATGAAATTTTGTCTTATTTATTATGAAAACAATAGTTTATATTATTCATTAGTTTCAATACTCGTACGCTAGAAAAAACACCCTTTTGATTTGTATGCATCTTAATATGTGTAAGTAACTGCCGTCGTTGTTTAAAAGTTTCTAATTTAATATTCTTTATGCACAAGTACATATAGAGTTTGCACATTATTTTCAGTTTTTCACATAAATAAAAAAACTTAAGAAAAAAAAACATCAAATCAATCACATGTCAATCGTGGGAAGTTTACAATCAAATCACAATTACAATATTTATAGATTCGCATAAAACATCAGCAAATATTGGCAATTGTTGTAACAAGAAATTGCCATAAAAATTGATTTTTTGTTGCAATTTAGCAACACAAAGCCAATACATATAACAGGAGCGGATCCAGCTTGATCCTCTTGACTTTTACTGAAACATACTATTTTGCTAAATTTCTTTTAGAAACTCAAGATATGAGCTATATTTTATTCGTTTGGGGGGAGGGGGGGATATCCCATTTCTTCCTCCCTGTATTCGAGCCTTTATGCTAAAAACATACAAAAATAGATGTGTTGTAAGTATTTATATCAGAGTGGTTAAAAAAAACGAATTGTTTTATTTTCTCAAAGTCCCCTGTGAAATACCCCTGCGCAAATTTGTGTACCAGTTGCCTTCAACGTACTTGTCCTATGACTGGTGAAAATGGGAGTGGTACGATATTATGTCGAGTCGTGAGCTAGAACAAAAATGTTAGCAATATACTTCAACTATATAAGAAGATTTGTTCCAAAACGAAATCATTTTTTCAGAGTACAGTAATTTGACTAGTACCTTATTTGGATCTAGAACCCATCTTAATTATGCCAATTGACCCCCTCTAATGAGAACCCATCATTGAGTATCTTAATTATGTTAATGGACTCCCTCTAATGAGAAAAACGCCAAACAATTAAGCTCTATTTCTGTCAAAATTAAACAATTTTTCACTCTCATTTCAAAGTCTTCACATTTTTCCTTTTCACGACTACATGAATTAAGATAACAAAAAATTTTTTTCTGCATGTTATGAAGTATTGTGTTCAAAACCATAATACATATTTTTTTTTAATTTTGGCTATGCTATTAGCGGAGATATTGACGAAAAACGAAAATTTTAAAATTCAAAGTCAAATATCTTCGGAAATATTAAAGGTGTCTTAATAAGGAAAGCCGATTTTTAACCGACTTCAAAAAAAGGAGAAAGGTTATCAATTCGTCATGAATTTCTTTTATATTTTTTTATGTATGTTCCCTCAAAACTCCGCCATTTATGAACCGATTTCGGATTTTTTTCTCTATTTAAACGGATGTACTTCCAGATTGGTCCCGTTGAAAAGTGGGCGGGCTACGCCCATAAAAAGTAAATTCACTTTCGTTTTCAACTACTTCTACTCAATTGATTCTTATAAAACTTTACACCCGCATTAACCTTCTGTTTAAAGACTATATGAGGATCAACAAAGTGGGCAGTGCCACGCCCATGAAAACTAAATTAGCATTTTAACTACTTCTACTTAGCCGATTCTTATGAAACTTTGCATAAATATTTAGTTATCGTTACTATACAACATTGCAGTTAGAAAAGTGGGCAGTGCCACGCCCATGAAAAGTAAATATTGATTTTAGCTACTTCTGCTTATCCGATTCTTATGAAACTTCGCACACACAATAAGTTCTCGTAAAAGTACATGATGATAAAATATAAGGGCGGTGCCACGCCTATTTTGCAGTCGGTTTTTTTTTGCAAGAATTATTCTTTATCTATTCGCAAACTTTACATTAAACTCGGATAACATTTTTAAAAGTTATGAGGCAGAATAGATTTTTTATACCCGAGGTAGTCAAATTTGCCACCCTGTAACTCAACGTGTGTTTCAACAGGGTGGTCCAAATTTAAACATTCTAACATGTACGTACACATATCGTTTCGTACATATTTATTGCCCTTTTTTGAAATTGGAACCTCTGTGCGGTGCTGGGGGTAAACAAATTTTTCTAATAAGAAACAAATACATACGTGTAACGAATACTGGTAAAGAAAATACAAAAAGAAATGTGTGCGTGCTATATTAATTCTTGCAAATGCATGGTTTGAAATGATAAAAAATAATATAACATAATAAATAATATGGCATTAGATGACATGCTATGCTATTTTAAGTTGCATTATGTTACGTTAGTTATGTTATGCTATATTATAGCATAACATATGCTATATTATAGCATAACATATGCTATATTATAGCATAACATAACTAACGTAACATTATGCAACTTAACATAACATAGCATGACATTTGATGTCATGTCGTGTCATGTTATCTCATGTCATGTCGAGTATTTTACAGCATGTCCTGCATTGTCATGTCATGTCATGTAATATAAACATGACATAACATTACATCGTTTTATTTTGTATTTTTAATGAAAGTAGAACGTAAGGTACATCGTTCCTTTCCGGTGTCCGGTGACACAGAGCGATATTTTTTCATTTTTTTTAAATTAATTCTATCTCGCCTTTTCTACAAATTTTTGTGAAAGTAGAAAAAATATATTTTAGAAATATACATACATAAGTATGTAGTTCTGTAAATTTCTTTAAACCGATCATCCCTCCTTATCTATTATGACCTAGATTATTTGCTTCAAATTTAATTTGATTTATAGCGGACAAAAATGTATTTTAATGAAAATCTCATCCCTGTTTATGTTCTTACATGCACGAATGAATGCACTTACGTACTTTCATGCATTTCCAGCGTTCTTTGTTTATGGTTTAACCAACATTATCATTTCCTTAGCATTTACTATTTCTTATAATTTGGAACATCAATAAGAATTTAACATCATTATTAATATTGTTATACTTTATTCACATCATCATCATCATCATCATCATCATCTTTATGATGTTCGTCGTAAGGATTAGATATTGTGATGTTTTGTGTTGTTCTAACTAGTAGTTGTTGTAAGGAAGGAAATAGTCTCTTGTGTATCATCAACAAATTGGGCATGTTTCCAAAACAGTTTTATGCTTTTGGCATCATGCTGATTTTGTTGTTTTTCTTCTTATTCTTGTTATTTTCCCTTATTGCAATTGTTTCTTATTACTGTTGTTGTCTTACTAGGATTTGTAGAATTAAAAACGTTTGAAGAACCTTGAGTGATGTCAACTTTAAACATTTTAACACAAACAATAAAATAAAACTCAATATTTTTTATTCATGTACCAAGAAAAATACAAAAAAACAAGTAAACTATTTTATATTCACATTTACATATATTTATTTTGATGTAGAATATTTGCTTTGCCGTAATTGTTATTTATCTATTATACATAAGTATAAATGTGTACTATATGACTGATTCTCAATTCAAATGCTTATTTCGTATATAATAAGTATAAGTATAGTAAAATATTTCATAAAATAAACGCATACATTTTAAAATGAAATCTGCTTTAGTATAATTCAGATTATAAACAAATGTACATAAGTTTTGTTTTGCGTGAGACTGTCCATTATGTGTTAAAAATGAAGAGCGAAAATACTATTTATACTCTCTTCATACAAAATGGCGTGTCCGTAATGCATGCTGTTGATTTTCCACATTAAGAAACTATGAACTTTTCCAAAAGCGAGATTAAATATATAGCGGTTTTAGAATATTTGCATTTGCTTCTCTTATTTTACGCATTCAAATTGTTGTTGTCCGCAGCCCTGTGTACTGAGCGTTACACTTTTTTGGTACGCTTCATTACTCAGTTTAATTATCAAAATTTCATTAACAACATACACTAAAATAATAGCGTACACTCTCAAACACTTTTGTTGAAAATTAGGTCGATAATAGTCGGCAACACTTTACCGATTATTATCGACCTAAAATTACACACGCATTATTTTTGAACAAAATGTTTTTACTAAAAAAAGCGATTGGCTCCGTGCAGGTTTGAACCGCGTCCTCCTGACTGATAGTCTGACGTATCTACCATTCACCCATAGCCGTATTATACTTTATGTTAAATTTTTCCCACTTGGACTAAATATGTTTAATTTGAAAGGTTTTTTCTTTAATAAAATAACTAAAAAATCGATGTAATTTTAGACAAGGAGAAATTTTCAACACAAATTTAGACAATATATGATCGTAAATTTGAAGTAATGTTTTAGAGTGTAGGTTTGTACTTCTAAATATTGAAAAGTTTTGTGAACTTTGTTAAATAGTATTATGTATATTGCAAAACGTTTCATCAATCAATCATCGTTTGTACCAAAAAAAAAATGTATTGAGTGTTGTCGAAATTTTTTTAATTTAATTGAAAATTTTTAGTGCATAACTAAGAAGCTTATGTTAGAATACATCGAATTTAAAATATATAAATAGTGTGTGTTATGAAAAAATATTGAATTCGTATAAAAAAGTATTGAGCGTTACGTAAATTTTTTTTTAATATAATATATCCATAAATTTTAGTACGTTAAAAAAAGTTAACAGCAGCTGAAGGGTAGAAACGATATAAAGAACATTATCTGTTTACAATTTTTTGATTTTCTTTGGAAACATTTTACTTCTACCACACAGTGGGTTGTTATATTTTCTAAAAATGTATTAGGTAGGTCGTATTTTGCTACGAATAATTATTTGAAATTGACATAACTTTTAACATTGTTGGGCGATTTGATTCAAATTAGTCTTACTTCAAAGAAGACTAAGCCTTCTTTTTTTCTATCTATAGAATTATTTTGAAAGATAAACATTTTTTATTTTTTCATGTGAGCCCAAGTCAAAATTGAAAAAGGGGTCATAACTTTTAATTTCGCCCTGCGAATATTATAATTTTTTGTTTTCAGAGAGTAGATGTATAGTGCTTTCAAACCCATTTTTGCGGAGTATTTTTGTCTCAAAAAAAAACCATTCGCGGAACATCCGCGAAAGCAAATGTAACGCTCAATACACAAAAATGTTAAGAGATCGAAAAATATAATTTATTTCAGGATCCATTGAATGAGACGAAAACTATAAGATGAATCCTACATTGTCATAATTCATTTAGTTACATTGGTAAAAAAAAAAATAAAAAAAATGTGCGCTTAGAATGAGAATCAGCCATATACTACTATTTAATTATGGCAAGAAAACTTTATAAAAAAAATGTATTGTCCTTTTCTAGGGCCAGCCCATTTCTATTGATTTGTATGTATGTGTATTTTTTCATTTTCAAGTGTTTAAAGTAGATTATTTTATTGAGTTCAAGATTGTGGGCAGATATATAAAAGAATTCATTAGGACGTTATGTAAAAGAAAATAGTAATAACAAAAAAATTTTTTTGGACAATTATCGACAGTGATATACCTCGAGGCACTCAACCGGCACAGTTTTCTAAGTTCTAAAAGGCGATCGAATGAAGAAAATAGATTCGACAATAACTTTTCAAGTTCATTAAAAAACATTTTTTTCCAAAATTTTCGACGATGATATTTCTCGAATGGATAAATCAATTGTAATGAAATCACATCAATCGACGTTATTTTTTGAGGTTAAGTGCTAATTAGATTTTCGATTTGATTAAAAATGGCTATTTTGTTACAGAGTTTAATTTAAAATACTTTATGTTGTCTTAAGTTATACATATGGGCATTTCCACAGAAAGTCACCATTTGTCACATTACGTCATGATTTGAAGCCGGCAGCCATTTACATAACTAAACGATTTAAAATCATATACATATGAATTTTCAAAAAATGTTGTGCATCGAACCCCTTTTTGTAATTTAATATCACATTGGGGAAAAATAATTTAAAAAACAGGCCTGACTGACAAAAGTCCCGTAAATTGATTTTAGCATTTGGCTTTGTGACGCTCCTTGCTTTCTGGTGACTAGAGCGACCGCTCCACTCGCTCTACCCTAATGTAGGTGTTCAAGGACACAGAAGCTCCACATTAAATTTGAACGCCAGAAATCATTTAAAGCATAAAATGTGTCCATTAGTAACTATGAAATAATGTTTGAATAGAATGGCAAATTTCACATAATTTCAAAAATTTATTAAAAAATTTACAAAAACTTAATGGAGCATATTCATAGTCAAAACAAACTATACTTTAAGAGTTTAAAACCAGTATTTTGTGTGGCAAAACTGGTTTTAAATTCCTAAAGTATACTTTGTATACTTATACACTTATATTCCTTTTCGTTTTTGCCTTTTTTCCATTTTAGCAATTTTTCCCTTTAATTTTATTTTTAAGCTTTTTTCGTTGTTTTGGCTTTTTTTTTGGTTTTGGCGCTTTTTTTCATTTTGGTTGTTTTTTCGTTTTTTTTGTGGCGATTTTACCTTTTTTTTGTTTTTTTTTGCCGATTTTTTCAGTTTTGGCGATTTTTTGGTTTTTGCGTTTTTTTAACGTTTTCCCACTTTTTGACGATATTTTTAGTTTTAATGATTTATTTTCGTTTCGGCGTTTTTTTCAGTTTTGAAAATTTGTTGGGTTTTGGAGATTTTTTTCGGCTTTTGGTGATTTATTTAGTTTAGCGTTTTGCTTGGTTTTGACTTTTTTTCTTTTCGGCTTTTGGCGTTTTTTTAGTTTTGGCGTTTTTTTTTGTTTTGCGTCTTTTTTCTCGTTTTGGTTTTGGGCGTTTTTCCATTTTCGGCGATTTTTTTTCGTTTTTTGACGATGTTTTAGTTATAGCGATTTTTCAGGTTTTAGTGCTTTTTTCGTTTTGACGACTTTTTTCGGTGTTTGTGTTTTTTTTTTAGTTTTTTGGTGATCTTTTTAGTTTTAGTGGTTTTATGCGTTTCAGCAATTTTTTTTTAAATTTTGTGCTTTTTCCCTTAAAGCACTTTTTTCATTTTCGCCATTTTTCTCTTGAATTTTTTTTTTGATTTTGGAGTTATTTAGTTTTAGCGTTTTTTAAAATTTCAAGAGTTTGCCTCTTACGGTTTGCAAGATACAGCTTTGAAAGTTTAAAGTGTCTATATATAAGTGTGTGTATATTACATTGGTATTTCAAAATTTTTCGTTGCTCGCTTTAGAACACCTTTTAACTGTCATATATTGTTGTTGTTGTAGCGGCCAAAGTTTTACATATTCTGTGAAAATTTCAGGTCAGTAGCTCTTACGGTTCCCGAGAACACAGCCTGTGACAGACATACAGACAGACAGACGGACGGACATCGTAGCGAAAACAATTGGATTCCTTTACACTTTTGGTATACGGAACCCTAAAAAGAAAAATGTACATAAAATATTTTAGTCGAGTTATTCGATTAATCGGCCTAAATTACTCGAATAAATTTTGACTCGAAATGGAAATTTTTTGTTTCATCGAACATTATTTGACTTCAATTATTCGATTAATCGAGCAAACATTATTCGAGTGAACACCCTAATATATAGCCGCTGAAGATGAGTTTTTTTTAACCCTTATTTAAGGACGACACAGAAAGACTCGTACCACGATGAGTCAGAGGGTTAAAATATTCTACAAAAATGTTCCTCGTGGTGTTTTGCATAAAAGTGCTGAGTACATTTTATATATTAAACGTAATGTTTACAAGATTTGCAATGCCGAGTCAGTTTAACTATGTGCAAAATTAGTAAAAATTTATTTAACTCTCCATAAAATGAACTTTCCAATACACGTACATACACACTATATTTTTGGTGCCCCTCTATTACAATCAGTTATTTCGGAAAATTTGATTTTATTTTGCAGTGAATTTTTTTGTTTAAATTCAAAAAATTTATTAATAAAAATTTTAGTCCTTTTTTAAGCTTATCCTAGGTTTAAGCTTAAATCAGTTTCATTTCATTTAATGCAATTTCTCAAATCCTTTCCTTCGTTTATTGCATTACACATATACACGGATTTGTCACTTTTTACATTTTTATTTTTTGTGTTGTACTGCAAATGACAATGACATTGACCCATATTATCCTTACTGTCACACACGTATGTGGCCAAAATGAAATTAATTGTTACTGCTGTGCTGTGTTTTGTGCAGCTACAAATAAGGTTTAAACAAAAATAATAAAAATACAGGAAACAAATATAAAACAATTTTTTATACGAATGGAAGAGATACTCGTAGTTCCCAAGTATGAGTATTAGTTTTCCAATTTAAAAAGTGCACGTATAAACATCAGAGATGGAAATGGATACTTTTGAGTAAAATCGTTAGATTTAACATCTTTTTTTAATATTTTTAATTTATTGATCAAAAATGTTCACGATGAAATCGCGCATTTGTCTTTAAGTATATTGACTGCAGTCATGCCTGGGGCACCTGTCACACTACACTCATTAGCTTTAATAATGACCCTATAGGGAAGGGAGCTTCTCACAAGACAAGCCACGTGAGTAGTTCTAAGGACTAGCAGTCAATTTAAAATGGCGTTGTCATTTAAGTGTCTAATTATTACAGTTCATAAGATACACCTTAATTTCAAATGTACAGTACTTGATAAAATACCCTTTTAGTTTGTTTTTAGCATTCGTTACTGTCGCCTTTCAAAAACTGTGGACGTTGGTCATCGATGAGCTATTTGAACAACTCAATAACCTGGGCTTCCGAGCACAGGGTCACTTCGACGATCTTATCGTATACATATGTAGTAGGGTAGGAGGATACAATACTAAAGGAAAGGATGCAACAAGAACTAAATTTAACTAATAAATAGTGCAAAAAAGGGGCTCTCCATCAACCCGGAAAAGATAATTGTTGTATCTTTTACTAGATGAAACAAACTCATACTCACGAAACCAACCTTAAATGGTTCAGTTATCAGGTTATCATATGAAGTTAAATAACTTGGGGTGATTCTTGAAACCAACATGTTTCATATACGGTAAACAAAACTATCAGGGCACTGCATGACTGCCAACGGCTATTTGGCAAACGTGGACACTCAAACCAAAAACGATATGTTGGTCACCATAATAAAACCAGTACTGAGATACGCTGTCTTAGTATGGTAGCCTAAAACTGAATACACAGTTAGGACTCTACTCGACTAGGCGGTAGACCTGCCTAGTTCGCATTTCGATCACCGGAGCAATGAAACGCTATCCTACATATGGCCTTGGTGCTATGCTGCAAATTCCCCCCTTATATATTATAGTGAAGGAAGAGGGCTGCAGGAGTGCACTTCGATTACCAGATATCTCCATTATAAAATCCGGAGATCTGGTAGCGCACATGAAAATATTAAGATAGTTTGTGAACGACCCATATATCAGGAGGAATGATGAAATGCAACCGAAATTAGTCTTGAACAAAAACTTTAATGTTTTAATTACTGACAGCAACCAACGGTTGAACCATACTCCAATGCATGAAAATGCTGATCAATATGGTTTTCTGATGGCTCCAAACAGGAAAATAGAGATATGGAAGTAGGCATATATGACACTAATTTCCAAAGGCATATTCCCATGGGTAAATACCCTATGATTTTCTATCTTCATTTGTGCTAGAGAATGTTTTAAGGAGAAAACTTTAAGGTATTCGAATCTATTTAAGGACAGATAGCCAGGCAGCACTCAAGTCATTAATCTCTTATGAGATAAGTTCGTGAGTTGCCATGGACTGTGTTACATCTCTTAATGGTGCTCATAATAAACTAACGTTGTGCAGAGTGATTGGCAATTAAGACCATGATGAAAACGAACGGGCTAACTATCTAGCCAACAGAGGAGCTCAACGTAGGTTTATAGGACCGGAAACCTTCTTTGGTATCTTACGCGAATATGTCGAAGAGAAAAATAGTCCCTGAGCTAACATGGAGTTTGTTTGGCACTGGGAAGCCCTGAATGCTGACAAGCAAAACGGTTCATTACGTTATCTCAAAATTATCGCAAATGTTGCCAACGGGGTGATTTACCGGAAGCTGTAGTTTAAGACAACACAAATTTATTATTGGTAACTCTGAGACCAAATTGTGTAGAGTCTGTGAAATGCAAGGAGTGACGAGAAAAACATCACTTTTTTTAATTTAAAAAAAAATCATACATACAAAACTTCAATGCATTTGGTGCAGGAACTTTTTTCACGACCACGAAAAAGTGAAATCCCTGCCCTTACCTTTTTTCCATGCCCTACATGATTTTGGAACTGTAGGATATCGCCAAAAAAAAGCTATAAGCCTAGTGTACACCTCTATTTCTAATAATCCGATTTGCCATCCTTGACATACATACACACACACACATGCATTCATACGTACATACAAACACAGGCTCAGGTGTTGTGGACACTTCGCTAGTAGTCGTTTGGAGAATATTAAAATGTATGGTTCCATTAAATTGCGCATTTTATGTTCATGGCTGCTGCTGTTCACTTTATTTTTTGCATTTCTTTTTCCCCTTCATTTGGTCCTTTTTTCACGATGATTTTAATGTTCTTCTTTTGCAACCAACAGAGTGCAGAAAATGAACAAGTCATTTAACATTTAAAGAATGCAATTCAATTTTATTGTTTTTGTAAGATATTAAACACATTTCGATTTATTTCACTTTTATCTGTTTTAGTATTTTTATAGTTTAGGCGAAATTTATTAACTTAAGTGAAAAGTTTGAGGCAGTAAAAATTCGCTTCTTTCGCAAAAGAAGATATATAATATTTTGTAATATTTTGAGCCATATTTTAGCCGTAATTTTGCAAAAGCATAAGAAAATATTTACGATTTAGAACAATCCATTCTGTACATAGTGGTCTTGTTAACTTAGCCATTCTAATGCTGTTTAGCCGGAGAGAAATGGATCTAAGTTTCCAGAAAATCTATACATTGGCCATTCTAGAAATCGATCAGTATTTAAGAAAGTTACAAGCCGCTCAAAGTTTTTCACACCCGAGCTAGCCAATTTTCACCACCTGTATGCAGCTCCGCCCGTGGTGCAGCTACAGACTTTATAAGACATGGTGCTAAAAACCCGACTACACTGAAAGAATTTCGCTTCCTAAATCCAATGGAACAATTTCGCTAGATTTTTTCACAATTCTAATGAAATTTCACTAGTATTGTGAAAGAATTTCATTGGAATTGCTTCATTAGCTTTCAGAGTTTCGCTAGAAAATTTCATTGGATTTATGACAAGAACATTTTGTCATTTTAGATGTTTGTTGTTGTTGTACTCTTTCTTATTATTATTCACTCATAGGCTTATTGTCTTGACAGTGCTGTTAGCTGAAGTAGTTAAGACGTTGCCTATAAATCAAATGATGAGAATCATGAGTCTGAGTTCATGTGTATTTTTAGCATGGGACTGTTAATAAATTAAAATAGTCAATAAAAGGGATAAGCTAATGAGGCCACTAGGTAATGTAATAATTTCATTAGAACAATGAAATAATTTCATTAGAACAATGAAATAATTTCATTAGAAAAATAAAATAATTTCATTAGAACAATGAAATAATTTCATTAGAACAATGAAATAATTTCATGACAATAATTACAGAATATCATTAAAATTTTAACAGAATTTCATTAGAATGATGAAATAGTTTCATGAAAATAATGAAATAATTTCATTAAAACGATGAAATAATTTCACCAAAATAATGAAATATGTTCCTTAGCTTAGCGAAATTATTACAATGGATCAATGAAATTATTTCATATGTATATACATATAATGAAATTTTCATTAAAATAATTTTAAAGAAACTTGTTTCATTAATCCAACGAAGTGTGACGTTGGTTGAGCTTTAATGAAGTTTATCATTGGATTAATGTCGAAATTCACAGAATTTACAAACAAAATTCTTTCAGTGTACTGCTTCACAAACATTTACATTTTCAGACAAATCCATAAATCGATGACTTAATATAAAAAAGCCGTATCTCGATTTTTTTCGAAGTCGCGTTTTTAACGTTTTCTGATAGCCAACGTATAATTACATAATCCTTAAGGAACTAAGTCAGTTGCAGTTAAAAATGACGCATGGCAGTTAAAAATGGCTACTTAAAAAATTATATTTGTATGTAAATGGTTTAGTTTTTTTCTTCTCCTGTAAAATATAAAAAATTCAAGTTACTCTTATCTTATATTAAGCCATCGATATGTAGTAGTTTCCCAGTAACAAATTTTCATGTTTTTTGAAGCACTAAGGCATTAAAGCGCATAATAATACGCTTTAAGATAAGAGCTGATTGTAGAGCAGTGAACATGTATGAAAGAAACTATACCAAAAAAAAGCAGATTTTTCACTGCTGATATAATGTAAGTTTTTAAGCGAGCATGCTCCATATACTTAAAGTTTTAGTGCTGAAAATGGTGATGATTTTCAGCGCTTCAAAAGGCGTTTTTTGTATCAAAAGTGTAGTACTCCAAACCGGGAACTCGCCATACAAAAATCAGCAGCGATATCGACAGGCTTGTAAGCACTACTTTTATTCTATCATAGTAAGAACCTGCTTTATTTTACGAAATTTTTTTACTGGGTTGGAAGCTCCATACTTATAACATTTTTTTTGTTAATTGACACCACTGTGCAAAGCCATGTAAAAGTGAGAGGTTCCTCTCATATAAAGTTCCAGAACTCGAATCGCGACCTCGAATGGGAACCAGTCGTGTGAATTGTTTTGTGACAGGTTCTCCTCCCTTTAGGGCATTTACAAGATATGTCTTTTTTTCTCCATTCACCACTCCTTGTTTTTGTTACCACTCCCATCTTCTCAACTCATAGAACGAGTACGTTTGGATTATTTCTTATCAACTTTCCCCAAGGATTGTTAGACAATTTTGTTTTTAATCACACGAGTAATCAATTCCATTATGAAATTAATTCAAACCATTATACACTTTTGAAATACATTTTTATTGAAATTTTATGAGGAATAATATTTGTTTGTGCCTTAAGTTCTCAGAAATTTGTCTTTGCAGCAATTAGCAAAATTTTCAAATTTCTAAAGGAGTTAACTTCTTGTATCAAAAATTGTTATTTATAAAACACAAACAAACAAACAACGTCTGCCTGTATTAATTTATGCATTTATGTGATGTTTTGTTTTCTAAATAATTTATTACTGAAAATAAAACATTTTTTAAATAAATAAATGAATGCAACGACGACTCCAACAGTACAAGTACGTGCCATATTAAACACATGTCAGGCATAAAATTAATTTAATTTTCAATATTGTTTTTGTGGTTACAGGAAAATGACAACAACAACAATAATAAAGCAGAAAAAATATTGTAAAATGAAATGAAAAATATACTGGAACAAACAAAATTTATGAGTTGCAAAGAAAAAAGTCATACAAATTTAATTTTGTTGCCATTGGAAATATTTAAGAAAAAAATAAAATAAAAAAATAAAACCACTAAAAGTATTTAAGATTATTCCAAACTAATTTGAGTTTAAGGTTTATGGATAAACTTTTTTTTTGTTAATAAAAAATATTTTTCATACACATTTGTGCACGAGTATATTTGTTTGACAATTGAGAATTTATTTCTTGAAACTTAAATTAAAAAAGATTAATGTAAAACAAAAGAAAGGTTTGCCTTGCCGTCCGTCGTCTCACATCCTTCTGATATAACAATTTGTATGAATGGGTTAAATTTGTTAAAATTGATAACAAAAAGTTTTTTTTATTACATTATAATCCTTTGTACAAGGATCAGCAACATTTTCATTAAATAATTTGTTATTTTAGGACAAAAAGTATACATAAATGAAATTTATTCTGTACTCGTAGAATTCGAAGTGTTTTAAAACTTTATAAGTAAAAAAATAAGTTGGAAGTTGTTCCAAAGCGTAGCATCTTCATTGCATATCAAGATGTACAACTACTGAACGCATAAATACCTTATAAATATCTTATACGTGTCTCGATATGTTGCACAGTAATAAAGCAAGCAATTGCATATTTCTGGTTTCCCTGATTAAAAATAAAACGTGTGCTATCTTTTTAATTGCTTTGTGCTATTTGTTGCAGGTCCTTTATAAAACAGCTTTTTAATCTCTCTGACAAATTACGTCATATTTTTTGTTTATTTTCCGCATTATTAAACAGTTCTTGCAGAACGATCATGGTTTTTCCTGAAGGCTTTATATACTTTAGAGAAATTAATTTTATGTTAAAAATGTTCAAAGAAAAATTCTTCACAACATTAAAGCAAATTTCAAATGAGTGACTTTTTTTTAATTAAAAACACATCCCTTTAGCGATATATTTTCTTTATTTTAAAAATAATATTTACACAAAGTAAACTTACATGACTGATTCTCATTCTAAACGTACATTTTGCGTCCCCCCTTTTTTTGTTGTTTACCAATAAAACTAATATATGTATGAGAATATAGAATTTTGATTATAGTTTTCGCCTCATTCAATGGTTCCTGAAACAAAAATATATTTTTTGGATTTTTCAAAATTTTTGTGTCTTGAGCGTTACATTTGCTTTCGTGCTTGTTCTAAGAATGATTTTAGCAAAAAAAAAGACCACAAAAAATGAGTATCGAGTTTGAAAGCACTATACATCTACTGTCTAAAAACAAAAAATTTTAATAATCGCAGGGCGAAATTAAAAGTTATGACCAAGTTTTTCAATTTTGACTTGGTTTCACACGGAAAAATAAAAAATGGCATATTTTAAAATAGTTCTTTACAGCTATTTATACATTAGTAAAAAATAGGTTAGGTCTTCTTTCAAATAAGACTGATTTTAATAAAATAGACAAACAATGTCAAGAGTCATGTCAATTTCAAATATAACAACCGCCAGTGCGAAAGAAGCAAAAATTTTTTCAAAGACAACAATTTGTTTTTCATACAAACACAGAAGTGTGTTCAGTGATCATCTTAACTTAAATAAAACTTTAAAACCTTTGGACGAGGCTATAAAAAAGCTTAGGAAATACTGCTGCTCTAATTGAACTTGAGGGAATTATTAGGTTTTTGTTTAATAGTTTAATAAAAGCCAATAATACTATTGCCAACGATTTAAGTAAAAATCAAAGGATTAGATTTAATGAGACACGAATTCAATTAGTTTATACCTCCACTAAGGAATATTTCCTTCTAGCAACAAAGTTTAAAAAATGTTCGGTGCAAAGCTCTGCCAGTATCAGTCGGGTGATGACCTGACAACACAAGAAACTGTCGATAGTAATACAAGAAATATTTAAACAGAATTAATCGAAACAATTAGAAGTGTTAAGAATTTGAAAAAATAAAACAGGACTGTAAATTTAGAGAAATCTAGGAAAAGGACTGAGAAACTAGATATTCTGTATTATGGATTGCTTTCGATTTCTTCAACATCTACCACAAGCGAAAGGATTTTTCTAAGTCCAGTTTTATCAAAACAAAAAAAAAAGAATCGCTTAAATCCTAAACATTTAAACCAAATTATTTTTCTGAAAGATTGTTTTAAAGAAATCCTTAAATTATTTCAATAATAAAATGATTTCACAAACTTGTTAATTTTTTAATTAAAACATATTTATGAACTCTTTATTTTTTGCTTGATTCAGTTCAAGAATTTTTATGTTTGTTATCTTATTGCTTTTTTTTTTACTAATAAACTCAAAATAATAAATAATTTAAGCATTTTCTTTATTGAAATTACTTGATGTATGAAAAAACTTTATTAATCGGTTAACCGATTAATACCCAATTTAACCGATTATTAACCGATTAAGCCAAAACCTCGATTAATTAAAAGAGGGATTAACCCATTAAATCAAAAGTTTCTACCCCCTGCAGCTGCTGTTAACTTTTTTAACGTCCTAATTTTTATAGATAAATTATATTTAAAAAACATTTTTATGTAACGCTCAATACGCTCTTACAATAAAATGATTTTTTGTATACTATTCCTAGTTCAAATTTATTAAAATTTATTTTCTATTTTTCAGTTGGATTTTCTATAAAACCGTGTTTTTTAGTTTTTTTAACATATTATTTATTTTTAATTTTTTAGTGAATATTTGATATTTACATCTCTATTAGCTATTGCATACGCTTATTACATACCCCGTCAGTTCTTACCCATCTTCATTTCCTGTCTTCAATTTAACTCATAAAAAATTTAAAGACTCTTACTATCATAGCTTTCCAGATACCACGTAATTACTAATTACTTTGTATGGGGAATAGCCCTTTCCTCGCACTTACTCCGCCAGTTTTTTACCTACCTTCGTATCTTATCTTCAAATCAACTAATGCCGACTTTGAAGACTTTTACTGTCATAATTTTCCAGATAGCACATAATTACTAATTACGTTGTATGGGGAGTACCCTTTCCCTCGCACCTACACCGCCAGCTGTTTACCTATCTTTGTATCGTGTGTTCAAGTTACACCATACCGAATTTTATGACTCTTACTATCGTAGCTTTCTATATAGCATGTAATTACTAATTACTTTGTATGGGGAGTAACCCTTCCTCGCAGCTACCCCGTCAATTTCTTACCTAAGGTCGTGTCTTGTGTTCAAATTAACTCATACCAAATTTTAAGGCGCTTGCTATTAAAGCTTTCCAGATACCAGATTATTATTAATTACTTTGTATGGGGAGTACCCCTTCCCTCCCACCTATCCCACCAATTTTGTAACTATCTCTGTATTTTATCTTCAAATTACCTGGTACCAAATTTGAAGACTTTTACTATCGTAGCATTCTAGTATAGCATGTAATTACTAAATACTTTGTATGGGGAGTATCCCTTTACTCGCAGCTATCCTTCCATCTATCTTATCTATGGTTGCGTATTGTCTTCAAATTAACTCATACCGAATTTCAAAGCGCTTGCTATTATGGCTTTCAAGAAATAATATTATTACTAATTACTTTGTATGGGGGTACCCCTTCCCCCGCTCCTATCCTACCAATTTTTTTACATGTTTCTCACTCAGCTCGCTTCCAAAATAGTCTATACCAAATATGAATACTGTGACTGCTGTAGCTTTCAATATATACTATATTTTGTTAGTATGGGCGTGGTACAGCCCACTTTTATATCCATCAGATTGTATTGCCATCCGAACCTAATGCGTGTGCAAAGTTTGGTGAAAATTACGTTGCAAATTTCCGTTACATACTAACATACATACGAAGCTAATAAAAGCGTATTAAAAAGGCAAACATTTAGAACCATTTTCTATAAAAAAAAAACAAACACAACAAGCTTAAGAAAGATAAAAACTTATTGGCAAAACCTTTTACCATTTTTCTAACTTAATACTTTTTAAGTTTTGTAACAAAAGTTAAAATCTTTTAATTATAAGACGAATTCATGCACTTGACTTAACAGAAAACAGTATGACCCCTTAATAGGGGTTAATATCATAATCACAATAAGGCTGTTTAGTTGGCAAATATGTAATTGTTTCTAGTAAACTTAATACATACAAACGAAAAGTCAATATTCTTAATGTTTTTAAAATAAAAAACCATATAATGGATACAATGGGACTGAGAAGTAAATAGAAAATAATAAATATTAAATAACATGTTGTTACGCCAACGCAATTTTATTTTATTACATGTAAAAACATTGTGGTAACAATGGAAAACGAGACCAGACAAGAGCACCTTTAAGACGATCATTAACACCACTAATTATCATCATCACCATCATCATCATCATCATCTTCGTCATAATTATCATGAGCCATCCAACCCATATCAACAACGCTTCAAGTTCATTAACTCATTTATTAAAACAGTGCAACTATAGAAAAAAAGCTAAACGCATGGCCAGGCCAGGCCAGGCCAGTCCAAATGTGTCAACTCAATAGTTGTTTATAGTGGTTTTAACAAAAGCCATTTATTTCTCTTCATTAAATATATTTTTACAGAAAAATGTCTAGTCATAAATAAACGACTGAATGGGCAGGCGGACGAACGAAGAATGAACCAACGACCGATTAATCTTTTAGAGAATTTTTTAAAATTTTATGTATTAAATAGTCGCTCGCTCGTACAATAGCAGTTAGTTGTCATTACCATTTAAGTTTAGGTTATTAATTAAGCTTGTTCGTGCACTTGGCAGCTTAAAAATTATTAAAATATTTTAACTGTGCGATTACTTTTAAAAGTTGTAACGACAGAGCCAGAGAAAGAGTAGCATGACAGATAGATGCTAGAACTCTTTTGCAGATTCGGTTCGGTAGATTTTGAGAATTTTCGACAATAAAATTTTAAAGTATACAAAAATCTCATTATGATTTTTTTTATTGTCTAAATATTGTGTTTATTGAGTATTTGAGAAATTTTTGGCACAGATCTACTTCGCTGATATACATGAAAACATTTAAAATCACTGATGCAGCGCAGTGATGCATTTTCGAATAGGCCCTTTCTTAAATTTTATTTTGAAGTTGCATTCATGTCCATACAGTGAAATAATTTTTGCCCAGTTTTTGTTTTTTTACATCATTGATGCTCATTTCACCAAACAATTGTTTAGAATCCATACCTCATGTCTTTTTATACTCTTTATTTAGTCTTTAATGCGAGAGCGTCGAGTGTACATGCATTGTAGCTGTGTTGGTATTTTCTCACATACATTTTGTAAAATAAATGATGATGGAAAAGAAAGTGCTTTTTATTAGAAATAAAAATATATATTTTTTTTGGAAAAACTAAGGGGATTGGGGAAAATGTATTGAAAATTTCTCCATTTTAAGCCTAGTATGCCGATCCGCCTGAATTTCAGATTTGAAATTTTGTATTTATCTCTACACGGAATAATTGTTGTGCAGACAAATTTATTTTTATTCGCGTTTATTCACTTATTTTTATTAATTTCCACGTACAAATTATGAAAAATTATTTCAAAGACCACAAAAACACAAAATATCAAAAATTTCTTGAGCAAACAATTGTCTGAACATTAATTTTTGTTTTAGTTGACGGAAAGAAGTCTACAATAATTGATATGCCATCCCTGTTTTAAACAAAAATTGTGTTGATTTTTCTTTTCAGCTGCGTACTACCAAACGGAAAGTCGCCTGAAAAATTTTCAAACCTGAATTTCAGTTTGTTTTTTTTTTACACATACTTCTTATGGCAGCCTGAAACTCAGGCAGAACTGCATACTAGGCTTTACCAAGTAAAAAAAAAATAGCAAATTCGGTGTGAACTGCATTATTATAGATATTTACGATAGACATATTTTCTTGTGATAAAATTTTAATGAAAATCTTTGCGTTTAATTTATCGTGTTACTTATTGTTCTTCAAAATTCTCTCAGCCAGCGATGCCATTTTTAACTCTTTTTTACGATATGACAAAAAACGATGTGACATACTGTGTTATCATATCGTAAGTTTCTTACGATATAACAAAACTAATATAGCCATACACTAGCAATTCCATTTATGAAGTTTTTTTTTACGATATGACAAAAAACGATATGTCATACTGTGTTGTCATATCGTAAGTTTCTTATGATATGATAACACTGCGATATGACACATGGTATTATCATATCGTAAAAAACTTACGATATGACAACACAGTATGTCATATCGTTTTTTGTCATATTGTAAAAAGTCTTCATAAATGGCATCGCTGCCATACACGGTGCTGTCATATTGTAAAAAATTTACGATATGACAACATAGTATGTGATATCGTTTTTTGCCATATCGTTAAAGAGGTAACAATGGCATCGCTGCTCTCAGCAGTACAGCTGCAAAATATTTTTGGGCAGCAATATTTTACATGGAATTTGTTGTTGCTTAATATTACGAAGAGGAAAACATTCAAAAGTTGTGCTGCAAAAGGAACTAAAGAAAATTACCATTCAAAATATATTTAATATTGCCACTCATTTTCATTGGGCGTTTTAGTCATTTATTTTGTTTTATCAAATCATTATCTCTTTATTATACCATCATTACTTTCTGAATATCCTTAATATTAGTTTAAACGAATAATTGTGCTAAAAATTTAATAGTTTATACAATTTTTTGGCATCATTCAACTTTACTACGTTAAACAAAAATATTAAAAAAAAAATTTTTGAAATAGAGCAACAACAATAAGAAAAATACTGCCCACACTTTAAGAATTAATTGAAAATTTGTTGCTGTTGTTGTTGGCGGTGATGTTTGTTTGTTCGTTGCTTTGCTATTGATGAGTGTATTTCTTTATTATATGTAGTTGCTGATGTTGTTTTAATTGTTAATTATGCGTCACTCTTAAATTTTTTTATGCCAAGAATCAGAGTCGAAAGCCTAAATAGATGTAATTTACCGGCTGAATATTTTATATCCATAAACAATTTTTTGTTTTTTTGCTTCTTTTATTCTTTAATCTTTGTTACGTATTTTTGTTCTTTATGTTTTTTTTTATTTTTAAAATAAATGTGAGTTATTTATTAAAATAGTGACGTGACCTCTCTTTACATATATTTTTATTTAAAAATTTTATATTTCAGGTTGTTTTTGTTTTATTAAAATAAACTTATCAAGTAATTGTTCAAGTTGAAACCAAAAGTTGTTTCAGTCAAACTTCTGATGTAATAATCAAAATTATCCTAATTAGTTTTTAATTTTTTGTTATTATATTTGCCACTGTTTAACAAGTAAATGGGGAAAAAAATAAAATTTTGTCTAATAAATCGCATGTCATTGTTAAAACGAAATAGTTTGACGTTGTTTGTAAGCGTTTTTTTTTTGGTAATAAATTAAAATTTTACAGCGTAATTAATTTTTTATAGATTTAAAAAAAATTATTTGTTATACCCTTCAAACAAACATAATATTTAATTCAGTTAATAAAACTTAAAAAATATTTAAACAAAAACAAGTTAAATTTTTAGCGATATTTTTCGATCAAAAATGGGGGGGATGAGGGTTAGTCAGCTTATAGACGTAAACTTTTAAAACGCTGATACACGTATATTTTTTTATTTCCCTCTACCTGAATATGCCATTAGCACCTTGTTCTTTTTTTGTGTTGTATAGTGTAATTATTCAATACGTTGTTATCTTTCACTAAACAAAAAACACCATTTCCATGAAAAATACTAGCGTGGTACAGTGGTTTCTACTGCAAAAAATCGGTAATAAATCTATATCTTTGAAACTTGCGATCTGATTACAAAACAATGTATGCCAAAATAATAGAAGAGGACCTAAGCTTTGAGAAAATTATACCCTTGATCAGCCTGTTGAACGACATGGTACCCCGGTGCCAAAGTTGACTACTCCGGGCATCAAAAATGTCGTTGGTGTCATAACTTTTATAAATTTATCAAATTTTAATGAAATTAAATTTACTGCAAAGTTTATAAGCAGATAAAAAAATACAGTTTATTATATATGACTAATTTTTTTTAGAGATATTTAGCTTTGAACTTTAAAATTTCTGTTTTTGGCCTTAACTTTATTCTTAATTTCTAAATTCCCGAAAAAATATTGATTTGTAAATTTGTGAATTTACCTCCACCCAATCAAGGATTATTGTTTGAACATTAAGATTAATTTTTTAAATTTCAAAAAATTTTAACTTTGACCACTAGAGGTCGCACGTTTTAGTTATTCGAATTGGAGTAAAATTTTTACCTACGCGTTTTTTTGCATTTTAGCGATTTATTCATTTTGGCGATTTTTCGCTTTGACTTTGTTAATTTTGGAATTTTTTAGTTTTGGAGTTTTTTTAAATTTCAAGAGTTCGCTTCTTACGGTTTCCAAGATACATCAAACTGTTTAAACTACATAGTCACCCTTTAATCTTTAGCTCGTAGTTCTTACGGCTCTCGAGAAAACAGCCTGTGACAGACAGAAAGACAGACACTTTTGGTGTACAGAGCCCTAAAAAGAACCTTTTCCAAAAAGTAACTTTTCAAAAAGTAACCATTTTCAAAAGAGTACCATTTTCAAAAAGTACCCTTTTCAAAAAACATTTTTTAAAAAGTACCATTTCTTAAAACTACATTTTCAAAAAAGTAGGTTTTCGAAAAAGTACCTTTACTTTAAAATATAAACGGTTAACAAAAAAAGTACCAAAATTATATTTTTACCCTTTTCCGGCCCCTAAATGTACAGATTTCAAAAAAAGTACAAAACAGCTATCCACTCATTTTTCTATCTTATTATTATGCTTTTGGAATTTTATGTTTACCTTACTTAGATTCGGAGATATAAGAACACCGAGTTTACCCGTTTTTACCCATTTTAATCCCGTTAGAATTTAAGTTTTCAAAAATTCGTTCTTAGAGAATATATACAAACATATGCATTCACTATGTGTATCAATGTGCATAGAAAATAGTTGTATGGAAAAAAGTACCAAAAAGGGCTACCAATTTTACCCATTATATATTGAAATTTGAAAAAATACAAAACTATTTTTGAAGGCTTTTCAAGGAGAGAAGAATGAATTTCAAGTTTAGTTTCTAACTTTATCACTTTAGGAGGTAAACTGTTCACAAAAAAAGTACCAAAATTATATTTTCACCCTTTTTCAGCCCCTAAATGCACAGATCTTTAAAATTTTCAGACACCTGTCCGCTCTTTTTTCTATCCTATTATGATGCTTTTAGAATTTTATGTCTACCTTACTTAGATTCGAAGATATAAGGTTACCGATTTTACCCGTTTTTACCCCTTTTAATCCCCTTAGAATTAAAATTTTCAAAAATCCTTTCTTAGTGAAAATATACAAACATATTCATTCACTATGTATTTCAATTTGCATAAAAAATACTTGTATGGAAAAAAGTACCAAAAAGAGCAACCAATTTTACCCTTTATATATTCGATTTACAAAAAAAGTACCAAAACATATTTGAGGGCTTCGTAAGGATAGAAGAATGCATTTTAAATTTAATTTTTATCTTCATTACTTTAGGAGATAAATGGTTAACAAAAAAAAAGTACCAAAATTATATTTTTACCCTTTTTCGGCCCCTAAATGTAAAAATTTAAAAAAAGTACCAAACACCCGTCCGCTTATTTTTTGATCTTATTATGTTGTTTTGGGAATTTTATGTCTACCTTAGTTAGATCCGGAGATATAAGGTTACTGAATTTACCCGTTTTTACCCCATTAGAGTTTGAATTTCCCAAAACCCCGTCTTAGTGGATCTATACATTCTGAGGGGAGCCCACATACGAAATCTCAACTTTCTAGCTTTAGTGGTTTGGGCTGGGCGATGATGAATCAGGCAGTCAGTCAGTCAGTCAGTCACTCAATAACGTTACTCTTTTATTCATATATATACATGTGTAAAATGTACATGAAATGTACATGACAATGAAAAAATAACACGTGCTTATTATGATAATTGGGCTAAACGACACATGGTAAGCATTTTAGCTAAGTCGCCTAACTCTCAGGCGTGCCCCCCCATTTAGGTAAAATTTCTAAAATTTGCCAAAATTAAGCTCAACTTACGTAAAGTGATATTTCATTTAGCGTAGGTAAACATTTTGGCCTGATTCGAATAACAACAACCTGCGACCCCTAGTGGTCAAAATTCAAATTTTGTGAAATTTGCAAAAATGAAGCATAATTTACAAACAATAATCTTTGATTGGTAGAGCTAAACATGATGGGTGGTGGTAAACATTTGAGCCAAATTGGGAAACTCTAGGGCGTCCTTTTTTTACGCTTCATTTTGTTAAATTTCACAAAAAGTTTTAACTTTTGGGGCCGCCTAAAAGTTATCTGATTTGGCTAAAATTTTCACCATGTGAGTTTTATACCAAATGCTACAATAATCCCATCATATCATAACGAATAAAATATACCCAATTTCTATAGAGTTTCTAAAATAAATTTTGCAAAATAGTATGTTTCCGTCAAAAGTTTTCCCTCTTCCCCTCCCCCCAAAAGCTCTAGATGGATCCGCGCCTGACTGTGCGTACATACATAACGCGTATACATACGTCCTGTGTGCGTGTAATAAATACACTACAATCTAGTGTCTTAAAATTTGCAAGGCCAACAACATTTTTGATGCATAGGTAGTCTTAAATCTTAGTCACTCCTCTACGATTTTTAATAGGGATGTAACGATACACGTTTTTTCCGATACGATACCGATACTCAAAAAAATATATCGGCGACACCGATACCAATACGCATATTGAAATTGGGTTCAAGTTTAAATTAACAAAACCTAAGTAGGTTAATTTTTACACAACGGTTATATTTGGCTCTTTTCTAAAAAATCGTAAAAAACACTCCTAAAAAGTGGGAGCGCGGGGACAAAATGCTCTACAAAAATATTGGCCATAAAATTTTACAATAGATCTTCAAATACATCAAAGCTCCATACTCAACTTGTACACCAGAAATCATTGAAAACTTAATAAAATATATTTAAGGGTTAACTCCACACTTATTCACAATTAGTACCCGACATAGAAAATTTTGCAAGTCTTACGTTTAAGGTATAAGATGTGTTCAGCACTTTTATGTAAAACACTACGAGAACAATTTTGCTGGAACATTTTAGCCCTTCGATTTATGGGTCTTTTTGTACATTTCTGGAAAAATGGGCAAAAAACTCCCCTTCGGCGATGATATAGGGAGCTGAAATGCTCTACAGAAATATTCGCGATAAAATTCTACTACAGCTATTAAAAGAGACCCAAGCTACAGCCTTAGCTCGGACGCTAGAAATCATTCAAAACTTAAAATGTGCTTAAGGGTTAATTTCGTAATTATGCACAATTCGTACTTGGCATAGAAAATCTTGTAAGCCTAACGTTTAAGGTATAAGATATGTTCAGCTTTTTTATGTACAAGACCACGGGGAACATTTTTGTAGAAAAAATTTTCCCGCTATATCGCCGCTGAAGGGAAGTTTTTTGCCCCTTTTTTAGAAATATACAAAAACACCCATAAATCGAAGGGTTAGAGGGCTAAAAAGTTCCAGAAAAATGTTTGCCCTAACATTTTCTACAAAGTTTCTGAACATATAGACCAGAGTCGATAATTTTTTAAACCAAAAAAAATTATAGTAGGATGAAACCCGTTAAAAAAGGACGAGAATATAACAAAAATGAAAGGAAAAATATTTTGACACGAGAATTTTCCATTGAAAATTAGGGAGTTTTTCGATATTAAGTCAAAATAAAGTGAAAAAATAAATATTTCAAATCAAAAAAACTACAGTGTCCTTAGGACATAAAAAGGTAAGTTTTCACCAAATTTCGTGAAAAAATTTTTTTTTACATAAGATAAAAATAAAAAACCAAAAACTTGATTATTTGAATTTTTCACATAAATTTTGAGGTTATGTGAAAAAAGTGTTATAACAAAAGTTATAGGTCTCGTTATTACCTACAACTTTGTCACTTAATTTTTTTCCATAGGACTTGTAGTTTTGCCGGAAATCGATATACACCGTTTTTTACCCTTAAAAACTCACCCCCTTCCACTTCCCGACCACAGATCGCCCGTAAATTATTTTTCCTTTCATTTTTGTTATATTCTCATCCTTTTTTAATGGGTTTCCTGCTACTATAATTTTTTTTTCACTTTTTACCATTTTCAAAGGCTTCAGCCCTGGTCTAATACCCTACACCTCAGATATGAAGATCACATAGTTTCATGTACTGATATGCTGCACGATCAGGACAAAAGGATTGAAACTTTAACCACCCTAAAATAAAATTCCGATGTGATCTTGCAAAACGCCCACACACGTAAATTTTTTTGATCTCCCCTACCAGAATCGGTTTACAGAACCCCGTAATTTTTAAAAAAGTTCGAAATTCTTGTATAGTGCAATTAGTAGAATGTTATTTAACTCATAAAAAAATTTGTAATTCCTTTATAATTTAAAAAAAATACTCGCCATGCTTTTTAAAAAGTAGATTTTTGAAAGGACTTTTATCAACTAATATTCTTTTAAATAACTTAATAGCTTAATTGTTAAAATTCTTCTAAAAGTTTATATTTATTCTCTTAAATTTACATGAAAACACAGTTTTGCGTTTAAGTTCGCATAAAAAGAAACAAGTTCGAAAATGGTTAATTTTTCATCCTTTTTCCTTAAGGAAAAAATCATAAAACATAAAAAGAAATTTTTCCTAACATCGCTTCCAATTCGGTAATTGGTAATCGAAAATGAGAATTTCTCGCAATGACAAGGATATGTAAAACTAATTAGAAATGATCCAAATTTGCACTACTTCCAGATCGCAAATTCTACATTTTCATGACTTCTTTGGAGTGTATTTTTTTGCTGGGAATAAGATTTAAAAAACAACGAATTGAATTACGAGTCCCTGATAAAATTAACAACAAATAAAAAACAACGAATTGAATTTAATTCATGGTAAAATTGACAAAAAAGAAATTATTTGTTAAAAAAAAACTGACAAAAATCGACGTATCGACAGTAAAATATCGCCGATACCGATGTATCGGAAAATCTGAAGTATCGCCGATATATCGGTATAGGAATCGGTTACATCCCTAATTCTTACATACACTGTTTTGTCATCAGATCGCAAGTTTCAAATATACTAATTTATTACCAACTTTTTTGCAATAAGAAGAACCACTGTGCCCTGGTTATAGCTTGTGTAAAATATGTTTAGTACTCTAGGGTTGATAGTTTTGTACTTCGCGGCAATACACTATCGATTTTTTTATTACAGCTGGAGTTTTTTTCTTCATTATTTTGATTTGCTATTTCGTTTTTTATTTATAAATAAGTTTATTATAAAAAAAAAAGCTTTCTCATAATTTCCAAGAGAATCGATCTTTATACAACCGTTCTGCTTTCACTGACCGATAAGAAAGAAAATTTATATTTTGATTAAAAATATCTGGTATGAAAACAAATGTTCACACTTAATTGAGTAGCGTAATAAAACCACAAACGTTTTATCAATTCATTGAGCAATATGAGGAGATATGTATTAAATTTAAAGATAAATTTCCATTATAAACAGAAAAAAGTAAAATATAAAAACAGAAATATAAAACCAAAAATACACTTACCGCTACAGGTAATTTGCCCATTATAGCAAATAAAATTAACACAAAATAAACTTAAACACAAAACGAAACTAATGCTGAGATTGCATAAAACGTTTTCTTCTATTTTTTTTGTATTATTTTATTATTATTTTATGCAATAGTCTTAAAACACAATCGATTGATAATTATTTTTGTTGTCGTTTTATTTTAGAATTTAAGCCGCATATCAAGACAATAAACACAGTTTGACTTAAAAAGGTTATCAAACAAGTGCAATTGTTTTTGGTTTTTTTTTCGTTATTAATTTTTTATTTTTTATTTTAGTTATTAATAAACATACAAAAACAAAAGAAGAAATTTAAACGAAATTTGACACAATCATCACACACTTTTGAACATTAAAATTCATTTAGAATTCATGGATTCCATTTTAACTAGTTTATGAAAATGATGACATCATATTTCTAATAATTTTAATTTTTAATAAATCTTATAATTTTTATTATTTAATCTTTTTTATATTTTACAACTATTTAAACTTAACGGCGCTAATTGTTTTTTTTTTTGTTTGTTGTATAATTAATTGCAATTTTTTCGTACATACTCGTACATACAAACAGACTTAAGTACATACACTCTAAAACACTTTTGTTGAAAATTAGGTCGATAATAGTAGGCAACACTTTACAGATTATAATCGACCTAAAATTACACACGCATTATTTTTCAACAAAATGTTTTTATTAAAAAAAAGCGATTGGCTGCTTGCAGGTTTGAACCGCGACCTCCTGCCATTCAGCCACAGCCGTATTATACTTTATGTTACATTTTTTCCACTTGGACTATATATGTTTAATTTGAAAGGTTTTTCTTTAATAAAATAACTACAAAATCGATGTAATTTTAGACAAGGAGAAATTTTCAAAACAAATTTAGACACTATATGATCATAAATTTGAAGTAATGTTTTAGAGTGTATGTATGTACATACATAGTTTATATCCACTTGGCCATATCGTCTTAAGCAGCCCATCCATTATACAATATTATTGAATATGTTATTGTACATATTTTTATCGCTTTGAGCTAAACTATGCAATAAATGACACAATATTTTCAAAGAATATATGCCCAATTTTTCTGACAGTGCAAAAGTAAACATAATACTGAACAATGTTGCCGCCACATTACACAATTTTCTTGATTGTACAATAAAAATAAATATCAATAAAAATCAAATTTTTGTCAATATATTGTGCCAACTTCGAACATGACATAAACATTGGCGATATTATTGTACAATACGAAAAATTTCACAATTATATTACATGTGTCATCGATGATTCGTATACGACTTGTCCTCTATCGAATAGACCAGGTTCACGCAGAGCAACTTTCTCCCGATTAACACACTTCAATTTTAGTTGATCAACTTTTGATTCAGCTGAAAGAAAGGCAGAGAAAGGAATAACAATTTCTTTGTCTTTTATCCAGTGGAAAAACTTAATCCACAAAAGTTGAAGTGTATGAACCTGGACTTTCTTGCGCAAATTTTCATTCAGCAGGGAGAAAGACAGAGAAAGCAATACACTCTTTCTCTGTCTTCCTCTAAGGTGAATTAAATGTTGCGCAAAAAAAATTTTTCCTGTGGAACCTGGTCTTAGGTTTTATAATCGACAATTTAAAGCAGCGTTGTCCAAGCCCTATGCGCTTAATGCTCATTTGTTTTTGTGCAAGCACTTAGCTATAGGCTGACTGTTTCAATACACACATACAGCGCTCAGCACTAGCAATACGAAATACACAAGCAACTTTGTCTTATTTAGTTGTTTTGTCGTTCTTTACTGTATACACGCAAGTGCAAAGCGACAACAAATAAATATATGAAATATTTTTTTCTTTGTATGTATTGATTTTTACAACAAAAAATATTGAATAAAAAATAATTTTTCTTTAAATGTATTGGTGTTTGCTCTTCCATAAGAAACTTTTGGGCACCCCTGATTTAAAGTATATCGTCGTACATTCTGAGCGAAAAATCCTTGAATGTTGTCTTCCATTAAACACTTTTGACGATAGGATGGGAGGCAGTGTCTTACATTTTGTCTTCAGTAAAATTATTGAGGACAAGATGAGCGACAATGTCTTACACTTTGTCCACAATCCAATTTTGCTGAGGACAATATGACCAACAGTGTCTTACGTCTTGTCAAGCTGAGCGAAATTGTCTCTAATTAAGTCGTGCACGATTTGCGCGATATTTGTTCAAAAATTGCACTGACCACTTATTGCGGCTGTCCCTCGCTTGTCGTCTAGGACTTAACATTGTCGTGCACGAGTCATTGATGATGTCTTAAAGACGTTGCCAACTGGGTATTTGTATTTAATTGCCTCTAATAATTCAATATTGTAATTTGACACCTGCTGTCAACAGTGGATAAAAAGGGGAGCAAACACAGTACAATTATTATGTATACATGTGGGTGAAGGCATACATACATATGTGTGTATATATGTTTGTTTGTTACTAGCTATAAAAAATTACAGATTTTTTTCATTGTATGATATTACGTATTTATGTATGAAAATTATTTATTATATTTTAATTACAACTATTTTATAATTTGTTGTAACACAATTGCCATCACTTAAAAAATCCAGCAACAAAAACGTAAACAAAACGATAATCATTAGCGTAACGTTTGTGTGTGTGTGTGTCTAGTCGTAATCGTATTAATTCGTAAAACTACCGTAACTTAAGGTGTTGTTTACATAGCGATTAACATACAATTACAGCACTCTTTTAGTTTAGTTAAAAGCCGTTTGAGTTTTTCTTTTTTTTTTTTTGTAATAATTTTCTTTATAATTTTCGCAAGTATGTATGTTTTCAAGCTAAAAGTTTATGAGATACTGACTTAAAAACATTTTAATTTTTTGATACTAGTTTTCCAAAAATAATACATAATGAAGCCAGCAGCAAGTTTAAAACACACAACAACCACACGATAGAAGATCAACAATGTGTTTAATTTGCAAAAAAAAAATAAAATAAAAATATAAAATGTAATATTTGTCATATGGCCGGAAAGCACAGTGGCTCGATCGTATCATAAATATGAAAACAAAACTAGTGTGCTTTTTAATCCAAAGTAATTGTATAGGCTAAGGTTCGTCACGTTATACTCGGAAATAACAAGGAACAAGTAAAATCAACATCAATTTAGTTTTCAAGGTATACAGCGGAGCATAACGCTGTTTTCGGAAACTGCTACACTTCTATCGTCAGTGGTCAAACTTTTTTGTTTTGATTTTTATTCTTAATTATATATGAAGAATGTTCATTTATCATGTGAAAAGCATTTTAGTCTAGTAACTTTATACCTCTAAAAGACTAAAATGGACAAATTAAATATTTTTCAATCAATGTCTAAGAAATTATGTGAATAGTTTTTAGCAATTTAAAAATGGTTTTAAAACACCTCATGGTGTTTCACATAAAAATGCTGAACACATCTTATACCTTAAACGTAAGGCTAACAAGATTTTCTATGTCGATTCTCCATAAAAATGCGGAATGGAGGAAATTTAACGCCCCCCATTTTTGGCCCCCTGTTTCAGAATCAATCGCTAGCACCTTGTCATTTTGCTGAGGGTATGGATTATCTGTTATAATTTAGGAGATATTAGATTTTAACAATTAAAACAAGTCTTTACTTTTATTTATATCGTACGGCCCATTTAGAAATGGCAGAATTCTTAAACATTTTTTCATTCTCCCACTGTGCGATAGATACATGTAGGCATTTTTAGAAGGCGTATACGTTATATAGAATTTTTCACATTTCTATGTAGCGTATACGCATGTAGTTTTTTGACACTTGCTGGTTCTCGGGAGAAACCGTTATGTCCAATATTAACGCCCAAATTTACAGTCATTAGTTAATTAGAATTAAAGGATATTCCTTCAAGTAATGAAACGAACAATTCGAAAAACAAATCGCATAAAAAATCGATAGAACGAAAAAAACACGCGTAAAAAACGGATGGACTAAAAATATCACAAAAATCGCACAAAATTAAAAAAAAATCGCCAAAACAAAAAAAAAGACACTTGGACGAGAAAACAAATTAAAGCGAAAAAAGTAGACAATATTGAAAAATCGCCAGAGTGAAAAAGCGCTAAAACAACAAAAGCACGAAAATGAAAAACCGACAGAGCTAAAAAGTCGCAAAAATTAAAAAAAAATCCGCAAAACGAAATAAAATAGCCAAAAGAAAAAAATGGCTAAAAACTAAAAAAATCGCCAAATATTTAAAAGAACGCTAAAACAAAAAAAAAGCAGCTAAACGAAGAAAACAACAAAACTAAGTAAGTAAACAACATTAGAAAATTTACCAGAATAAAAAAGCGCTCAAACAAAAAAAGCACCAAAACAGAAAACCGCAAAAACTGAAAAAATCGCCAAAAATTAAAAAGATCGCCAAAGCAAAAGAGCAGCTCAACGAAAAAAAACCAAAACTAAAAAAGTAGACGGCATTAAGAAAATCGCCAGAATGGAAAAAAGCGCTGAAACAAAAAAAGCACCAAAACTAAAAAACCGCCACAACAAAACAAATCTCAGTAATTAAAAAAATCTCAAAAACGAAAAACCCCAAAACGAATAAACCACCATAAGTAAAAAATCGCAAAAATTAAAAAAATTCGCTAAATAGACAGAAAAAGCCAAAATGAAAAAGAGATTAAGTTAAACAAAAAAAAAGCACAAAAAAGTCGCCAAAAAGCCAAAATTAATAGATTGACAAAACAAAAAACGCACTTAAACGAAAAAAGCACCAAAACGAAAAAAACCGCTAAGACTAAAAAAATCACTAAAATTACAAAAAATCGCCAAAACGAAAAAAATAGCAAAATAAAAAAAAAGCCAAAAACTAAATAAATTGCAAAAAAAAAAAATAAATTCGTTAAAACGAAAAAATCTAAAACAAAAAATAAAAACAAAACGAAAAAAAGCCAAAAAAAAATATAATAATTATGAATATGGTATGCGAACTGAAGGAAGCCTTTGTGTGCGAGTCTCATTACCGAATTTATTTAATTTCAGTGTATTAAAACTATTATGTATCATTAACTAATTATCCACAAATAAGGCGTTTTATTTTCTACAAAAAAATGTTGTATTGTTTGCACTTTTTAATGAAAATTTGCAATATATTAATTTTCGAGGAAGTGAATTTATTAGAAATTATTGTATCATCTCTTACGAAGGTAAATTTTTGCTTTAAAGGAATGCTAAATTGCGATTTTTTGGATAAAAATTAAAAACAATATTAAATTTTTTCTAGAAAAGAAAACACCAATAGTTGCATTATATGTATATTATGTGGCTATTTTTAAAAAGGATATTGGAAATTATTTATATCTAGAATTTTGACGATTGTGTCGTCCGTTTGCCATACTAGTTTTTATTCAAAGGACCGAAAATTTTTTTGCTGATTAGTGTAATCTAAAAAAACCAATTTCAAAAGCAGCAATCACAGTACCATAGTACCACAAAACTAGCAAATAAACATCACACAAAAACATTTTGTATACACATTCATATCCACTAGAAGTTCCGTTATGCCGCTTTACGGGAAAATCATTTTTGGATTGTCCGCTTCACAAATAATGCCCCCCCCCCCATATCACAACTAAAGTTATTCCAAGCTATTAATTTTTGACAGAAAATTTATTATATTTATTATAAACAGAAATATTATAGACCATATATGAGAAATGAACGTGCCCTTCCTCAATTTACTTCATATTTTTCCTGATAGAAGTATTTCATATTAAAAAATTCAATTTTAAAAATCTATGTTTGACATCTTCTAACATTCTGTTTTGTCCCATCGTTTAATGAAGACAAAGCACTGTGCAACGATGACTGGCCGACAAAAAAAAAAAAGAAAAACGAAAACTGGTGTCTACTTTGTGCTTTTGTGTCTCTTCTGAGCAGAGCTGCAATACTGGTTATTAAATGCGTTTAAAATTGCTCATAATTCAAATAACTGATGATCGTACAATGAATGCAAAGCAATATTCACTCCGGCACCATTTGGGAAGGTGCCACTCAAATGTTGCTTTCATCACTGTTTTCAAATATTTAAGTTCTTAAAGCAAAATTTCTAATTGAAATTGTTTAAAATAATTTCTTTAGCAGGATGTAAAGATTTTAAGGAGGCGTTTATTTTTAATTGACGCATACATATATACATACTTATGTACATGTATATGTATGTATGCAAGGTGTATTTAACTAGGTGGCATCACAAGCTCAGCTGACAATTTTTTGCTTTGCAAAGTTTTAGTCAAGTTTATGTCAAAATGTTGTTTATGTTTGTACCAAGGTATATTGAACAGGTACCACTACAAGAACAGCTGTTTTAGTAAATTTGAGAATGTGTGCGTCACACAGACAATAGATTTTGACACATGTCTGATATTTTTCTAGCAACAACGGGCATGTGCTCGTAAATTTGAGAGAGCTTATGAATGTGTGCGACTCACAGGTAATGGATTTGACATATTTCTGGGGTATTTCTACCAACAAAATACATGTGTTTTTTGGTGTTGTATTTGTTTTAGTAATGGTGGTACCTGTAATGAATATGCCTTGGCTTGTACAAAGCAAAGCAAGTACAAAGAAAAACTAATAAAAATTTAAACCATTTAAAAGTGAAAAGTGCGATTAAGAAATAAAATTTTAGATAATTTAAAGTGGAAGTGAACTGTTAAAAATGCGTTACTGCTTTCTATGTAAAAAGAAAAATGTTCCTGGAAATGGCGTATTTTTTAGCATCGCCAAAGACAAAAATGAAAAAGGCAAAAGTGGATGAGAATATGCCAAAAAGATTAAAAATGTTTCCATTGATTGAAATCACGCAAAACAATTAAAATTCACAATTAATAATGTTTATGTAAGTTTTGTTTTGCACATACGTTTTTGACAGCAACTTGTGTATTACACAAACAAGATATGAATGTGGTTGTTGTATTGTTGTACAACAACTCCTTATGGTGCCACCTAGTTATATACACCTTGTATGTATGTATAGTAATGGTTGCTTTATATAAAGAAAAATTGTCTGGAGGGTCAATCTGTAGTTCGTTTCGAAAAGAAAACTGTTTGAATTTGTATGTTATTTACATTCGAATTGAAGGGTTTAGTGCAATAACTCGGTAAGCCACATGCATTCAAAAATTGCGTTTATGTGTTCATTTCCTTGCTAAGCACTATAGCTTTGTATTCTAGAGAAGTTTTTGGATAAATTCTAGTGTTTTGCAACTAATTATGCTGCGTATTTAAAGTAGAAAGTTACAAAAACCATACGATTTAAAATTTTGTTTAAACTTAAAAGTCGATTTATTCTATATATTGTTTTTGTGGCTTATCCACTTGTTGCACTAAGCCTCTCAATTCTAAAGCATTTTCTCTTATTTAATTTTTTAAGCAGACTGCATATTTTTTTATTCCAAGACGTAAGGCGAGTGACTTTGACCTTTTTCTTAAATTATTTAAACTATAAATATATTAGCACTTAAAAATATGCTACATATACATGCATATAAAATATGCATATATGTATGTATATACAATCTTGTATGATCCTATTATTCAAGTATATTTGTATGACATAAAAAAAAACAGCTGCAAATTTAGAGAATCTAATTTATTTTTCTGCTACTTTGAATAAAAATATTTTACATTTTGTTCGGATTTTTTTTTGATGATTTTCGATGTGAGTTTTCCGTCCAAAAATTCGTGTCATAAATCCTCTTATAATTACTACATGGAATTTAAAATTTAATTGTAAAAAGCGCGAGAAAACTCGTTCAAATATTTTGTTCTCAAAGTGGAAATGTCATCGTGAATATCTTTTCACTCATGTTTATGGACGGTCTTAAGCAAAAAAAGAAAAAAAAGAGGAAAAGAAGTTGCTTATGTAATTAGTTTGGGCTTTCTAGCTCTCACGCATGCACGCTAAGGTGATTGCAAAGAAGCGATATCAAGAATTTGACTTGAAGTTTGAAGCCGTGGTCAATCCATTAACAACGATATACAATATGTTGTAATCGGACTTAAAATGCACAGAAAAAAACTAAATTTCATTTTCTGTAAAGGAATTCAATGAAATAGTAAATATTTTGTCTAGGAACGGACCTACAAACAAATTTATAAATATAGACAAAAATATCTCAACATTTTCATTGAAAAAAACGTGTTTTTTTCAGTGAACAAATTGCTTAAATCTATAAAACAATTTGTCTAATAATATTTACAAATTGTAAACAAAACAATTTACTAAATTAAACAAAACGATTTACTGGATTTTCTGAAATTATCAAACAATATTTTTGGCTGAATTTATAAAACAATTAGTCTAAAGCCCTTATGACACTACATTTTTTCTTCATTTTTCAAATTTTGGAGAACAATGCAAACAGAATATAATAGGAAATTTTACCAGGTGCAAAGAGTTCAGCTATATTAAGATAAATACCAAATTGTCAAAGCTTTTACTAATGTTATCGATAGCAAATGGGGGCTTGTCAAAAAAAAAAAATGTAAAAATGTTCAACTTAAAATTGACATTTCAAGCTTGAAACAGTAAAGTGTTGCCAAGTTAGCGGTTTATTCACGAATTCAGCGACTTAGCGCCTCTTTTTTTCAACTTTTTTTTCTTTTGTCGTTTTATTATAAATAAAAAGTAGGCAGCACTTAAAGAAGCCATTACAATTTGTTTACATTTTGTATAGTTGTTTTCTTTTATCATTTGCAATTTCTTTCTTTCAATTCTATAGCAAAACAATGCAAGAAAAATGTAGTGTCATAAGGGCTTAAGCGACATTAACGAATTGATTCACTAAAAAATCTTCAGTAAACAAACTTGGTACAATAGCATTCCTTTTGCTATCATTGTTGTTGTTGTTGTTATTTGTGTGTATGTCGTCATCGGGGTTATTTTTTACGACACAGTTTTTCTTGTTTTTGGTGTTTGCACCCTAAATAAGAGCCAAACAAACAATTCATTGATTATGTAAAGAACATTTACTGAAAACTAAATTTATTTTTAGACAAACTTTTGTTTGAAAATTTTTTGGTGATAATTTTTTCTGTGTGGCGACGCAATTCACAAAACACAAAATGGGCAGCATTTTGGGTCTGGCCAAAAATTAGTATTTTAAGGCCAGGAACTAGGAACTATATATGTACATATTTTTAAAAGGGCTCTCTGGTGGCTTGAACAAAATTTTCCATAAGGGTTGTATATATGTATAAAATTTGACCACCCGAGACGAAATTGCAGCAGTATGCAAAACATTAACAACGGTATACCATATATTCCGATCGCGATTCAAATGGCGGCACAATATACAAAAAAACTAATGGGCTGTACTTTGAGGCGTGGGAACCAACCCGCTCTACTGTGAACCGTGCCCTTGGAGATGATTTTCAGCCTAGGAAAACTAAAGAATGCAGACTGAAAGAATTTCGCATAATTTATAATTCTGATGAAATATGTGTTTCACAATATTCATATGTAAAATTACACGAATATTGTGAAAGAATTCCTTTCATTTTAATGGCTTCATTTTAGCTTTCATAGCTCCGCTAGAAAATTTTATTGGATTTATGACAAAAACATTTTCTCATTTTATAGAAGAAGCACCTTTTAATTTTCACAAAATGTTAAAATATAACAATTAAAAATGAATATATTTTTAAGATTTTGAATGTCGTTACTTCAATGTAGCGTATTTCATAGTTTTGATGAAAAATTTCATTGTTTTTATGAAACTCCGATGAAATAAATCATAGTTATATTTTCATTCAGAAAAAAACATACCCTTATTTATTTCGTCGTTGTACTCTTTGTTATTTTTATTCACTCATAGAGCACATTGTTTTGAAAATGCTTTTGGCTGAAGTATTTAAGACGTTCCCTATAAAGCAAATGATGAAAATCATTAGTTTGAGTTTGATACTGTGAGCGGTTATCTACATTAACTATTTTTTTTCTATGTACATTAGTGTCTATCATACGCATTTATTTGTAGCATGAAACTATGAATAAATTAAATAGTGAACTAAACAGTTTAAGTTAATGCGCCTACTTAATAATGTAATAACTTCATTAAAGCAATGAAATAATTTCATTAAAATAATTACATAATTTCATTCAAATAATGAAAACTTTTCATTCAAATAGCGAAATCATTAAATAACAATCAGAATTATTAAATAGTTTCATCAAAATAAGGAAATCATTACATTGGATCAATGAAATTATTTCATAATGTGTTAAAATGTTCATTAAAATAATTTTAACGTACTTTTTAATGAAGTTTTTCGTTGGATTAATGTCGAAATTCGCAAAGTTTATTAAGAAAATTCTTTCAGTATAGTATATTCTTAAAGAACCTTTATCTGCAATGAATTCTGTTAATAGCAATTTGAACGACTAGATTTATAGAACAAAGTAGAAAAGTAGCTAAATATCTTAACACACCTCGTTTATTAGAGGTGACAGAGAGAGAGAGAGAGCACTTCACATTTAAGTGATTTCATAATCAATAAAATCATGTTGATGACAATCATTCTACTTTTTTTTTATCAACTGATAATCTCTTATCAAAAGTTATTGTTTATTATTAATTGATAACAAGCTTTGGATTCAAAATAGGTTATATAGCTCGTCTTTTCGTGTAACTTTTAAAAGTTAATTTTGAAAGTTCATAGACTACACAGAAAAAATTTCTAAACTCGTAACTCGAATAAATGTGAACCGATTTTAAAAATATTTTACTTTTTAGAAAGCAAATCGCTTTGTCTATCTCTTACACTCAAAATAAAATGGTTGGTAAATCTAACGAATTTAATTAGTTAACCTATTGTTAATGTAAATTGTTGTTGCAATTTTTATGAAATAACAATTTTCATTGATTAAAATAACTTTTTAAAGTTGTAATTTCATGTCTATGGTTAATTTGTGCTATCGTTATTCAACAAGATGACTTAGCTGAGATGGTAAAGGCGTCCGGTTCATAAACATGCGAAAAATTCTGAGAACCTGAGTTCAAGACCAAAATATTACATTTTACTGAATTGTAAAATGTAATTTTAGAAAAAGCCACCTTTGAAAATTAAAATTTTTTAACAATTTTCGTGGTTAAAATGACCAATTTTTATGGTTAAAATTACCATTTTAAAATAATAGCAACGAAAATAGTTATTTTACAAAAATTACTTTATTTAAATAAGCAAGTCACCAAATTTCTATGCATACTTTGCGCTATCGTTATTTAATAAGATAACTTAGCTGAGATGGTAAAGGCGTGCGGTTCAGAAATATGAGTAAAATTGTGAGAAACTAAGTTCAAGACCAAAAATTTACAAAATAAAAAAAATTATTTTTAAACAAACACACTTCCGGTTAGTAGTTTAGCACACTATCAACTAAACTATAATTCTATTGCTTGATTTATGTGTATTTTATGGGTTGGTGCAAGTCTAGCCTATAAAATTGATTAAATTTATCAATATTTTACTTTTGGGTATACAGTTTAGAAGATATTAGAATTAAAAAAATTCTTCTTTTTCACCTTGACTTAATTAATACGAATTTAAGGAAATTTGAATTGTCTGTTTTTTTTAATAAACTAATCGGGAAAACCATTCCCGGGTTAGGGGCCATTCACATATTACGTAACGCTCCGGGGTGGTGAGGTTAAAGATTTGTTACGGATTAGATACTTTATACTGAAAATTTTGTAAAAAGCGCTACGAAGGGGCAGGGGGGGGGGGGTGCACGGGGTTATAAAACTTGAGGCCACACGGACGTTTTAAAACGCGGCGCTTCTGCGTTTTGTATTAAATTTGAAAGTTCGCAATTTTTTAAAACTTAAAATTTAATATAAAAAGCAGAAACGCCGCGTTTTAAAAACGCCCGTGTGGCCTCAGCCTTATGTTGATATAAGTGGCGTAAGCTTCTCATCGATACTAATTTCCCTGTGCTATTCATTGTTGCACAAAATGTTTTATTAACAAACACTGCATTATGGAAGACATTGAAAAGATTAAGTCCAACAAAATTCACAAAGGATTTTTCAGTAACTTATTTTAGAATCTTAGATATAACATTAGCTTCCTTCCCCTACTTTTTTTATTATTTGTATAAATATTAAAGCTAAACTAAATAGTTTGGAATATTTTGGAAGATTTTTTTTTGTGGTTGTTTTGCTTTTATAACAAGTGTAGTAGAACTGATGGCAAACAACGAAACCAATAAACAAACATACACAAATTTGTCTATTCCAACTATGATTACAAAAAAAAGGAAAATAATAATAATAAAAAGAGGAGGTGCTCTCTGCCGTTACAACTATTATTAAAAGAAAAAAAATAAACTACTATGTATGACTAGTAGTCGTTTAATAAAAGGAAATATGTATTTTATTTACATTTTTTAAATTTAATATAAAACACAACACTTTGCATGCAAATAAGCCAACCAACCCACAACAACAAAACAACAGTGACAACATGAATATCAGCCAATATGACAGCATACATATGTGTCATTTATGAATGAAATGTAAATAAAAAAGAATTTTATTTATTTATTTGTATTTTTTTCAGGAAAATTAATTAAACATAATGAATTTTATTACTTTATTCATATTTCATACAAACTCCACCACCCTCCCTTCCCTCACTTATCTATACAGCATACATATCCCGGTTGGCCATGTCTTTCAGACATCTTGCAAGACCGATGGCATGACAATCAGCGTGACCGTTTTGCGACTAAAGTGGCAATTTGCCACTTTTTCAACTGCCTTGCCACTTTTAGTGCCCCTTTTTTAAAATGACCTAAATCTGCCACCTTTTGTAATATTATGCCCCTTTTTGCCCCTCTTTATGAAATTATGCTTCTTGTAATTAATATAAGCTTTTTACGGCACGAAACAGTTTTTATAAAAAAAAAATCTCAAGACAAAAATTTTTTTTGAGTCTATCATGTAAAGTCTTATGACAAAAACTTTTTTGAAATAGTTTAAGAGTTTAGATCTATAGATATTCATTATTGTATTAAAATTATTAAAAACTAACACCCTGATTCACTAACACGAACAGGAACGTCGTGTTAAAAATTTTTATGAAAATCACGCAGCTTTAAATATTTTTAAAATTATTTTCATGCAAATTTTGGTGCCATGTCACAATATCCTGCACAATGTCACTGCTAAAAATGGCATAACATCTATGGACATTGTGACACTTTTAATAGTGCCATGGACTTTATGACATTATTATTATGACCATTATGACACTTTGAAATGTGTCATAATGTCCACACTTTTAAAAATGAAAACAAATTCAAATATACATGTTTTTGACTATTCACTTTTTTCTTCTGCAATCGGTGACAAGTAATAAAAGATCAATTGACGTTATTGCATTTTAAAAAGTGAAATAAAATCAAGAAAAATTTGCAAATGCAATGCAATGCCTAAAATGTGTTCAATCGACATCGTCGATTCAAAGAAATATTTGGAAATTAATTAAAATTGTTAAGAAATTTTATTTTACTACAAAATATTCTTTGCGTACCTGGCCTTCGGCCGGGCTTAGGTATTTTTTCTTCTTGGTATATTGAAAAGCGGCTTTCAGCCGGTCTTAACGATTTTCTCCTCTCAGTATACTCAGCGGCTTCGCCGACCGAAGGCCGGCAATGCAAAAATCTTTACTCAGCGAAACTGCTTTTCGATATACTTTACTAATGTGCTGTTTCCATATGCAAACAAGCGACTTGAGTAAAAAATTTTTTATGGAAATTGCTGTAAAAAAATGTGAGTGCCTTTCACATAAATTTTATACAAACAAGGCTTGTTTGCATTGTTTGTCTAAAATTTATATAAAAAGCAGTCAGTTTTTTGAACGAAAAACATCAAAATTGATTCATTTCAAAAGCATTATATGCCCTAGAAATTCATTAAATATTAGAATTCGGTTCAATTATTTCCTTTTCAAAAAAGTTGCCCCTTTTTTTGGAAGAATCCCCTTTTTGGTGCCACTTTTTTCCTCAAAATCCACTTTTTGTGCCACTTTTTAAAAGTTTTCAACGGTCACCCTGATGACAATGTTAAAGCGTCGATGACCTGTTGGTGACAGGTCAAACAGATCAGTGAGGACATTTTCGAACAAATGGCCGCTAAGTTCATACATGACAATAAGAGCGTCTCTGTCACCCATGTTTTCATTAATGGCCATGTAAATGACAACATCCATAGAAATATACTCATTACATTTTTTCGTTTGTTTCTTTTTACACATGTTCTACAATAGCAATTTGAGGAATTTGTCGCTCAGAGAGTATTTAATACAAAAAGTTTTAATAGACATTGTAACAGAAATTTTCATCAACTCAATTTTAGCAAGCAGGTATGTATCAAGGTAGATTGAACAGGTACCACTACAAGAACAGCTGTTTTTGTAAATTTGAGAATGTGTGCGTCACACATACAATAGATTTTGACACATGACTGGGAGTTTTCTATCAGCAACGGGCATGTGTTAGTAAATTTGAGAGAGCTTATGAATGTGTGCGACTCACAGACAATGGATTTGACATATTTCTGGGGTATTTCTACTAACAAATTACATGTGTTTTTTGGTGTTGTATTTGTTTTAGGTATAGTGGTACCTGTAATGAATATGCCTTGGTATGTATCAATATGATTCAAACTGGTCACAGACTGAGCGTCAGCTTCCACAAGAAGTTCATTTCCCAGTGGGAAAAGTAGTCATTAATTACATATATAATGAAAGATATAACGTATTATTTTAAAAAGCGAAACAATGCATTCCTTTGGAAGCGAGAAGGTAATTTGATCACACACAAAAATTGAACATTCGTTACCATGTACTTTACCACATTTAAGAAGTAGGAATGTATTGTTCTTGATCGTAACAACTGTTCGTGTTTTCTTCGTTTGTACTTACATACAAATTTTTATATTATTATATTACGAATTGAAAAAATGGATAATAGAATTAGTTCGCTGAACACATTAAAATAATTCATTACTTTCCTAGGACATGTTCTGTGTTAACAATAATGAATTCTGGTATGAAATACTATACATTCTCTGCATGACTCTCTCGTTTACTATTCATTACCTTTTCCCGCTAGGTTGCTGGTATACGAAGATCATTGTTTCATTGTAAAATATTAAATTGAACGTTGCAAGACTAGCTTGCGGACATAATCTACCAACTAGTGGGCATGACCAGTTTAGTAATTTTTCTTTTACCCATTCTTTGAGTACGGCTTCTGTTAGATGTCTTAAAAGAAACTGTAATCGACAAATATCGTGCATGACAAATGTCGAAATTTCCTTAAGTAGTCGTTAATGAAAATGTCCTGTACGACGAGTTGGCCAACCGGGATGCTCAAACACTTACAAATTCACTCACTTGTATGGATAAGTGTGTGGGAGAGTGAAGTGTTTGATTTAGCGAATAAAAAAAGGGTTAAATAAATAATTGAATTGTATGTGGAAAATTTAAGTTAAAATACACACAGAGAAATAGCAGCAAAGTTTTCACAAAAAAAAAAGAATAAAAATAAATAAGAAAATGCACTTAATCATTTTTAATGCACTCTGCGAACAGTGGAGTTGAAGGAAGAGTGAATTAATTGTATAGCAATCAAAACAGAGTTCTCTGGTTTGTGGGGTGGTGTTTCAAAGTCTATTTTTGTGGGACTCGAATGCGTAGGAGAGGGTGAAGCTGGCAGTAGGACAGTTGTATTCAAGATTAACGTCGGTACCTGCCTTGAGGCCTAACCTGACGGTCCCTGCTTGATACTCTTTAACTATGCCAAAAATATTATTTTGAGCGCATGCAGTTAAAAAGGTTTTAGGGGATCTCAACATAAATAAGACTTTTGGGCCAGATGGAATCCCAGCACTGGTCTTGAGGCAGCGCTTTTTGGCACTATTATGCCCGTTGGTAATTCCCTTCAGAACTTTAAATCATGCTGTTGATTTCCGTTCGGGGTGGAAGGTTGCCAGTGTAATGCTAATCCCAAAAAAGGAAGAGGCTAGTAACCCTGAAAATTAACGCCTAAGCCCAATATATTATACACTTTACTAAGTAATGGAAAGTATGGTAAATTTCCATCTTGTGAGTTAGACCGTGAGTTTTCGTAGAGGACGCTCTATGGGTGAGTTACTGGCCTTCCTTTCGGAAAAATAGTACCACTCCATATACCATTTCGGCGAAAGAAAGGTGGTGGTTCTAGATATTTCTAAGGCGTTTGTAACATGATGGTAAACTTGTTGCTTTTGAGGTCAGTGATGACTTCTTCCGATTTATTCTCAAGGATAGCACTATACAAGTTTTTATAGATAGGATATCATCAAACGAGTTCAAGATTAATTTAGGGGTAAGCAAGGCTCCGTTCTTTCTCCTATCCTATTTCTTATTTTTCTTAATGACCTTCTATGTCAAACTTCCAATCCTATGTAATCTTTTGTAGACGACAGCAGCATCTGCTATTCATATTCACTATATAAGAGTTCAAGCTTATCGGAGATTGGGTCTAAGAGACAAATCATCAATCGCGATCTTAAAACAATCTCGTTATGAGATCATGCGAATAGATTCAAATTTAATGTTTGTATGACCTACACAGAAAACACAAACTTTCATTTTCTGTAAAGGAATTCAATGAAATAGTACATATTTTGTCTAGGGACGGACCTGCAAACAAATTTCTAAATATAGACAAAAATATGTCACCAATTTCATTGAAAATAGCGTGTTTCTTTCAGTGAACAAATTGTTTAAATCTATAAAACAATTTGTCTAAAAGTATTTACAAATTGTAAACAAAACAATTTACTAAATCAAACAAAAATCTTTACTTAATTTTCTGAAAAATATCAAACAATATTTTAGTCTGAACTTGTAAAACAATTAGTCTAAAAATACTAACGAATAACAAACAAAATTGTTTACTTAATTAAACAAAAATATTTACTGGATTTTTTGTAATATATCAAAGAAAATTTCTGTCTGGATCATCATCATCATCCATTAAGCATTTATGAGATTTCAGTTTGTTAAATGTGTTCAAGTCTGAATGTTTATCTAAAGACTCTAAAAAAATTAATGAGAATTAATGCAACGACATTAACGAATTGATTCACTCAAAAATCTTCAGTAAACAAACTTGGTACAATCGCACTCCTTTTGCTATCATTGTTGTTGTTGTTATTTGTGTGTATGTCGTCATCGGGGTTGTTTTCTACGACACAGCTTTTCTTGTTGTTTTTGGTGTTTGCGTCCTAAATAAGAGTCAAACAAACAATTCATTGATTGTGTAAAGAACATTTACTGAAAATTAAATTTATTTTTAGACAAACATTTGTTTGAAAATTTTTTTATGATAATTTTTTCTGTGCAATGTTTTTTTATTCATCTGTAATTATGGGTGGTAAAGGTATTAAGGAATCAGAAGCTCTTGATCTTCTTGGCATCATGGACAGCTCACTTTTTTCAAGTCTCAAAAGAAGCATTATAGTGCCACGGTTTCTTAAGACAGAGGAAAAAATGGGTTGTACCCAGCAAAAAAAAAATATCATGTTTCTCGAAGCAGTAAAAAAGTTTTATTCCTTCCACATGCGATGCTTTGAAGCGCTTCCGAGGATACTCAAAAAGATGGCAGAGATCTCTCAGTGTTCATATTGTTTAAATTACGAAGCTAGTCGCCTTTTTACGTTTATTCAACGCGAACAGCAAAATAAACAAAATATTATTCAATAGCATTGTCTTTCAACAAAAAAGTTTATAAGGAATTGCATTGTTTCAAATAAACGTTAACACATTTAAAAACTCTTAAACGCATTTAAGGCATGCTCTTTTTCTATATTTCTCACTTATTGCAAGGAACATAGAGATTTATAATAAAACACGTTTGTTTTGTCTGTACCTTAACGCAGATACAATTGGATGGCCTAGTAAAATGAAGAGACATGATTTTAGAGCATTATTGATGCTTCGAAAGAAGCGCTGTTTTATGTCAAAGACAAGAGCTCCCAAGTGGGACATCTAGAACAAAAATCATGCCTGTATGAAGCGATTTTCGAAGCAGGAGAAACAACAATAACCACCCAGGCAGAAATTGCGACTTTATGCAAAAAATATGTACCACCGCAACAGTGGTAAATCCAAAATTACGACTCTTCCAAAAGTTTTGTGTCACCATAGTACTGTATACACAAAAATATGACTTTAATTTCTCAATACTGCGTTCATAGTAATCCAATACCGCCACAACATTGCAAATTCAAAATTATTACTTAACTTTCGAAATATCATATTAACAATAATCATGTACCACTTCAATACTGTAAAACCAAAAATGTGACTAGTTCATAAATAAATTAAACTCTCTCTCAGATGCTCTCAGAGTAATTTTATGTTTACATTTACTTTGTGCTGTTGATATTTTATATGGCTCTGTGGGTTAGTGGTAAAGACGTTTGCTTGTGAACATGTAGGTACAGGTTCAAATCCATAGTCATTCAAGTCGCACAAAATAAATAAAAGAAATTTTTTAAATCAACTATAAAACTCAAATATAAAAAATTTCATATGAAAAAATAGCAATATCGTTTTTTTTAATAAATACTGTAAATTTGTATTTACAACATTGTGAGGACATATTACATTTAAGTTTACAGTGTTGTGATAACATTGAAAACAAGAATCGGAGGACGGTCATTCGGCGTTATCATTTTACTGTCATAAGTACATTAAAATTTTGGTAAACACACAGAAAAAACTATAATTCGTATTCTATTAATAAATTCATAAATTCAAATATTTATTTTACGGAAATGGGACCTATCACAAAATTCGTAAAATTAAACACTAAAATTCGTAAATATTTAATAAGAAAAAAATCGCATTTTTTTCTATCAAAATTTTGTATTGGAATACTTAAAAACCAAAGAAAAATATAATAAAATTTAAAAACAAATTCAAACACATGTGTGTTAAAATAAAAACCTATGATAATTTTTTCTGTGCAGGATGTTGTACTAATGTTAGCTGTACCCTTAGACCATCATACTAACGTCGTGCTGATTGTCTTTTTCTGCCTGGGCAGCTTCTCTCCCCTACAAACATGCTTCGGTTGAAGCAGTAGTTTTGCTGGGAGCTCTCCTGTATGGTCCGCTGCATTAAAGTCAGTTTTGACAGTAGAAGCATCGACGCAATGTCGGGTGTGTTTCGCCGTTTTATTTTTACTGCAATGGAATGTGTTCTAATCAAATCAGGATTATTCTGCCAGAAACCTGCTCTTTTTTGCAAACAAAAGTAGAACATCCATTTGTGGTCGATACGACAGTGAATCGCAGTACGCATTACAGAAAAAAATCGTTCTTTAGCTGAATAGTTCGTATGTGGTATAAACTTCCCGTCACTTTCCGTTTTTCCTGTCATTTTCAATGTTGGAAGGCTCAAAAAAATTTCCATAAACACTAATCCCTCCACAAGCATTGCATTAGTAGGGGCCATCATCTGAGTGCTGGTGTTACGTAAAAAAGTAAGGGCCATCATCTGAGTGCTGTTCTTAAGTAAAAAACAAATAATAAGTTCATCCATTTATAGTATGGTCTCTTTTGCCATAATCATATATTGTTGCAGCGACCATAATATATATAGTTGCTCTGACCACCACTACCATGGATTTTCTCTGAGTGTGGATATGAGAAATGGATATTCTATAATCGTTGCCATCGGCCTTAACAACGACACGAATGTCATATATTAATTATTCGAACGTCATGCTGTGTATCTGGTAGGTTGCATACAGTGGCGATCTCATTACAAGCGACGGATATAGCAAATTGATTCATTTGCTCAAGTTTTTTTTATAATCGTTACTACTGTACTGTAGAATAGTAAAACGTTTGTAACATACTGAAAAGTAAATGTTCCTGTCCAAATGCATTAAATTTTTAGAACTTTGTTTTTTTAGATTTGCTTTCAGCAAAACACACAATATAAAATTTTTAAAAGCCTTGAAAGTTTTTTGTTCGTAAACTACCAAAAGCAATAAAAACCATCTAAAAAGTATATTGAGTAAATTAAGGAACTTTAAAAATGGTTAGGGTACTTATTTGTACTTCTTTTTTTCCTGGTTTGCAAAAAGTAATCTTTAATTCAGCACAAAAGTTTTGTAAAAATAAGCACGTTCATCTGATGGCAAAATTATTGTTTATCGTTTAATTTATTGATAAAATGTAAAACTGTAAAAGAAATTATTCAACAAACAATAATGTCGTTAAAATATGAATTATGTATGTGGTTAGAGTAATTCTTAAGTACTTTGATTATATCGTATTATAAACGGAAATTTTTGAAATAAATTTACGTTTTTGTTGCATTACCTGCTATTTGAGAGGACTATTATCAGTAAGACAAAAATTGGGGAAGTAAAAAGAACGCACGGTGTCATGGGACACCTGGTTGGAACGAAGTTCCTGTCGCCTTCGGCCTACCTCCTATTGTCGTAGGCCATCATATTACTCATACGTAATAGACTTTTGCCGTAAAAATATTGGAGTCCGCATTTTAAAAAATTAAAAGTTAAAATTTTTTAAACATAAGAAGATTGCTATGTTTTTTTTTAATAAATAATCAAGAAATAAAAATTAAAAACGAAGTAAATGAAATGTTTCTGAAAACTTGACTAATTTTAGAAAATCTGCTCTTCAGGCCACATTTTAGAGCGGGCGGGTAACAATTAAAAGCCAGAATAATTATATTAAATATATCTTATATAATTTGTAGAGACATTTTGAAAAACTCGATGGGCATTTTATATTTCTTAAGCGACTAATTTAGAACTTTGCAGAAAAATTCACCATTTTCGTCCAATGATGCATGTGGCGGCGTATATGCTTTAATCGATTTAAAATGTCAAATGCAGTCATTTTTGAAGTCTATTCTTTTGAAATATTGAAAATGAAAAATTTTAGTTTAAAAGTTTTTTTTTGCAGAAAAACGTCGAACAATTAATTTCTATTTTTTTTTCAAAATTTAGCCATTTCCACTTTCATTTAATTCACATTTCGTTTCACATTAATTGAGATAACTAATGCCTTTTTTGTGGGTGTTATCAAGGATTGTGTTAAATACCAGGAAATATTTATTTTGAAAATTTTGGCTATGCTACTACCGGAGATATTGACGAAATAGAGAACAAAGGCGAGACCAAAAACCAAAATTTTAAAATTAAAAGCCAAATATCTTTGAAAATATTGAAGATAGTAATAAACTTGATCAAGTCTAAATTCATTAAAATCTGCTAATATTTGTAAAAGTTATGAGGCCGACAAGGCTTTTCATGTCCGTATTAGTCCGATTTGACACTCTGTAACTCAACGTTTATTGCAACTGGGTGATCCAAATTTCAATGTGGGGTGCGTTTAGATGTTTTATCGTTACTACAATGGAAAGTACTCTGATGAAATCAGGGAACTGGTTCCCGAAACCCACTCTTTTTTTTGCGAACAACACGTTCTTCATTAAGGGCACATCCATTTGTGGTCGATACGCCAGTAAATCGCACTACGCATTATAGAGAGAACTCGTTCTTTGGCCGAACAGTTCGTATGTGGAATAAACTCCCTGCAGAGGTATTTTTTGAGAGTTTCAATGTTGGAAGATTCAAATCAAACGTCCACAAATACTACTCGCTTTATCTTCCCTCCCACAATCAATTTTCCTAGTTCCAGCACAATGTATTGCATGAGTAGGGATCATCCCCTGAGTACTGGTCCAAGAAAAAAAAATTCAACATTCTTAAAGCTTAGGTCCTCCTCTATAATTTTTACATACATTATTTTGTAATCGGATCGTAAGTTTCAAAGATACAGACGTATTACCATTTTTTCCAATTTTAGACACTGTGCGTCTTCGCCCAGCTACTTTTGGCGTTATGCCATTGGGCAGCCACTTTCACCCTTATGCCACCTTCGGCCGAAGACCTTCGGCAGGTCATGTTCGGTCACTATGTCAGACGCCTCCTCATCTTTATCGCCCTTCGACACAGTAGTCCTAGTCCTGACCACCACCAAAATAAAAGTTATAATTTAAAAATAAAAATTTCACATACCTTGATCACACACCAAGTAAACGAAGATAGTAATTTCAAATTCTGGATTGAAAAAGAACAACAAAAAATGACAGCGATACTTAAGCGATGCTTTGACGAAACTTCCCAAGAATTTAGCCGAGACAGTTGGTGTTTAGCCGACACACCTTCATTTAGCAAGGGCACAGACCATTAGCCAAGACATAAGCCTGGTTCAAGGATTTCCAAAAACTTGGACGAAAATCTCCCTAAATGCCAAAAGTTCCCCGTATTCCCAAAAAATAGCACGAAAATCTCCCCAACATCCCCAAAGTGCACTACATTCCCAAAATCAAGAAGAAAAATCTCCCAAAAATCCCAGAACTTCCCCGGAAAACAACGGCAGTATTGAAAACCGTAAAAATTCCAAGGCGGCAACACTGAGTTTTTTTTAGGAATTTAACCTTCACGCTGGCCTGTTACCTTTATTTTGAATTGTCGTTGCACGTATTTCTTACCAGCATTCGTTACACGTATTTGTTACACGTGTTTTTTCATATAAAAAATTTTGTTTACCACCCAGCATAGAAAACATTTATATGCTATATATCATATGCACAACGTCAGGCTCGGATCCAGCTTGAGTTTTGGGTGGGGGTTGGCGGGGTGGGAGCTCCTTCTAGCTGAAACATACTATTTTGCAAAAACTTCTTTTAGAAACTCAATAGAAATTGGGTATATTTTACTCGCTTTGGGAGTGTGGGAAATATCCCGGTTTCCCTCCCCCTTGTATCTGCCCCTGCATAGCGTGGCATAAGGGACTTCGATCAAAAAAATTCACAAACATGCCCTAAGGAATATCGATAATATGTTCGAGAGTTATCGGCTGCCGAAAAATTTCGAAAAAATTTCATATTTTGAAATTACTCAAAAGTTTTTGTCAAATCGAATTTCCCCATTCGGTCATCTTTTAGGAAAAGTTTTTAATTTTTTTTAATTTACCCAAAAACGCTATAAATTTTTGAGTGTATCAGCTTATGTTACCGGGAAGCTACAGTGATGGCTTGCAAGGCAATTTTTAGCCAGAACTGGACATGGGACAATATTCCAAGTATCAGAGAAAAAATTAACGCTAATTAGTTCCACAACTTAAATAACAGAGCATAATAACGTTGTTTTCGGGAGCTGCAATACTTTTCCTTATCAGTGTTCATGTACGAGAATTATCTATTATTCTAACATAAGCTCATCTCCAACATGATCGACCAAATCAAATTTATTATAACTAAATTAACGTTAAATTAACCCATTTCTACGCGTTCGTGATTCCGAATCAGAAATTAAGTATCTTAATGACTTCTGCGGAAGCTCTTTTGTCATTGGAATGTTTTGAGAGTTTCTTGATTGCTGTGGACGGCGCACGAGCCAGGAGTGTCTAATAGTGAATAATTTGCCTAAAATTCAGTCACAAAAATAATATTCTCTCTGGAGAAAGCCTCTCAGATAAATTTGGCAGTTCTGGCTTAAAATTTCGATAATATATAATACGTAATAATTTCAAAACCTTGCTCATTATTGGAAATATTACAACATGATGATAATATATTTTTTATTAATAAATATTTCTTTATTTTTTATTTATTGAAGATTTCAATTGAAATTAAATACAATGGGATGAGAAGCAATTTAAATATAATAATAATTTAATGATTTAAAACTTTTATTGTAACACATACCATAGACCAGTGATAGAGAGCAGGAACCTCTATGGCCTATTTAAATGCAAACTTTAAGTGTTACTTTAACAGCTTTTGACTGACATCTTTTTGTTTTTACAAAACTTAATTCGTATAATACATAATTTATCGTATTTATTTTTATATTTTCTTTGTTAATAATAGTAATTTGGTAGTATTATTTTTATTTTTAACGCTACGTTACCATGATGACGAACTTTTTTAGTTACAATGTTTGTTTGCTTTCAATACAAACATCATAACATACACAATTTTGTTAACAATTTACCACCTATTTTTGCCGCATACTCTTTTACTGGCAATAACAATATTTTGAAGCCAACTTGTGCACACAAAGAGGAGGGAAATGATTGGATTAGTTTTTATGTTGCAACCTAGATAATGTTGCATGCAACCATTTATATTTTCAAAATAGTAAGCTAAGAGTCTTCCCTAACTAATGCACTGTGGGTCGCAACATCAAACGTAGTCGAACACTTTTGACACTTTTTTCGTTTTGGCGATTTGTTCGGTTTTTGGCGATTTTGTTTAGTTCTGTTTTATTTTAGCTTTATTTTTTTGTTTTTGTTATTTTTTTCCATTTTCGACGATTTTTTTCGATTTTTGACGATATTCTTAATTTAAACGATTTTTTTTAGGTTTAAATGCTTTTTTCGTTTTGGCGCCTTTTACGGTTTTTCGATTTTTGACGATATTCTTAATTTAAACGATTTTTTTAGGTTTTAGTGCTTTTTTCGATTTGGCGCCTTTTACGGTTTTTGGCGATATTTTTAGTTTTGGTAATTTTTTGCGTTTTAGCGATTTTTGTTTAATTTTGATGATTTTTTCCTTTAAGAGCTTTTTTCATTTTGGCGATTTTTCGTTATGAAATACTTTTTAATTTGGAATTTTTTAGTTTTAGCGTTTTTAAAAATGTTAAGAGTTTGCCTGTGCGAAAAGAATACGGTTCCTTTACACTTTTGGTGCACGGAACACCTAAGAAACTTAAAAAATAAAAACAAAATATTAAATTAAACGAAAAAGCATAACGAAAAAAATTGCCAAAATGAAAAAAGGGCAAAAACAAAAAGGGATATATATGTATTCGTACGAAACCCTTCGTGTGCCAAAGTCGCACTTTACTGAATTTATTTGACGTATTTTTAGTTTTAGCGATTTTTTTGGTCTTAGTGCTTTTTTCGCTTCGACGACTTTTTTCGGTTTTTGGCGTTTTTGGATGTTTTTAGGTTTGGTATATTTTTTGCGTTTTAGCGATTTTTTTAGTTTTGGTGCTTTTTTCCTTTAAGCGCTTTTTTCATTTAGGCGTATTTTCGTTTTGACATTTTTTTTAATTTTGGAATTTTTTAGCTTTAACGTTTTTTAAATTTTAAGCCTTTTTGCTTCTTACGATTTCCGAGATACAATGCAGCAAATTGTCTAAATTAATTTTTATTTTTAAATATCAGTGTAAATTGGTGTGGTCTATTATACAGAACACTAATTAACACTAACTTTGAAAATTTAAAGTGTCTGTATATTACATTAGTATTTCAAAAATTTTCGTTACTCGCTTTAGAACACCCTTTAATTTTTAGCTGTCATATACTTGTTGTTGTTGTTGTAGTGGCCAAAGTTTTACATATTATGTGAAAATCTCAGGTCCGTAGCTCTTACGGTTCCCGAGAAAACAGCCTGTTACAGACAGACAGACAGCGTGGCGAAAACAATAGGGTGCCTTTACCATTTTGGTGTACGGAACCCTAAAAGAAAGTAGTTGTTTATACGGAGTTTGATCTTAGTGATAGCAAGGTTTAACAGCATCTGTGTGATATTAAGGATTATAGATCTAACCTCGTGCCCCCAAGACAGCTCTCCTCTTTTTAGTTCAGCAGCTCCAAATGCTTGAAGAAAAGCTCTCTATTAAATTAAACCATCTACATTCGAATTTTATACCATAGTGCATTGTTTAAACATTTTGCTTAGTTTGCGTTGGATTTTTTATGGTTTGTGATTTTTTTTTCTTTCTTTAATTTTGGGGTGGTTCAAAAATCACTGACTCTGGGTATTGTTGTTGTTTCATATTATTTAAGTTGCTTTTGTTGCTGCACAATAAAACAAACAATTGAATTGTAACTATTTTATTTTATTGTGTTGTGTGCATTGTTTTTATTTCATTTTTATTTATTCATGGAGAAAAATCAATAAGTGTTTAAAACAAATAATGGAAATGGAAAAAGTACTGAAACGAATTGAGTTCAATCATGTGTGCATATGCAATATATTTTGTATGTTAATGGATGCCTTAAAGTATGTTTTAATGCTCTTTCTGTGTTTTCTTTCTTCTCTAAGCTTTAGAGCTTAGAAAGTGTTGAAGGGCTTTTAAATATATTTCAATTTAAAAAAGAAATAAATGGCCCATAATCATAGTCATAAACAAAGTATATTTTAAGAGTTCTAAAGTTTGCTTTTGTTAAATACATACTTTCGGTCTACTATAGACAGTAAAGAAATGTAGTTCAAAGGTAAAATTATTTTTTTAAAAGAGAAATAACACAATCAGGCAATTAATGCCTACCAGTTAATAAATTAATGTGTTACCTTCTTTGGGATAGGGATAGAGTAGAGAGAATAGAGAGAAAGTAGTCTTGAACTCAAGACCTCAGGGTTTGTAGTGAAACGCGCTAACTACCCAGCCAACAGCACCCTAGACTGAAAATTTGTTAAGAAGCGTTATGAAGGGAGTGAGGGCACATATTTATGACATTTTTATGACGTTTTGATCCAGCGAGAGGTGTTAACCATAAAATTTTTGTTGTAAAACAAGCTCATACTACATTTCCCAATAATTGGAGAAGAAGATTTCGTAATTCCCACTTGTTTGATCAATTTCATTTGAAATATGTCCGCATTTTCCTAAAATACATAATTAAAAATTTTTTATTTCTAAGAAATAATTTATACGACCTAACAAAAAATTATTTTTACTACAACAAAATTTAAATTTTTATTTGTAAAATCATTGTTATTTGTTTACTTACGGGCATTGTGTAACTAGTGCTTTTAAGCTTTATTACTTTAGAGAATTCAAATACATTAAATATCACTTAATATTCAATAGTTAGCTGTCAATTTATTACCTGCTAGTAAACAAATAACAAGAAAACAACACTTAAAATCCGCACGAAGCAATATAACAGCTACAAGTTCAAGGTCAATGAGATCTCAAGCTATATTTTACCAAGTGATTGTTGCTTTCGGTACGCTTGTGAAGAATAGAGTAAGTAAAACAAGCTTTTAATTTTCTTGCACAAAAAATATTAAATTTTAAAAATAACAATAATGTATTAATTAACAATTTTAGCAGGTCTGATGCCAGGTATTCTAGTTAAGAGCAAAATATAAGTTTTTGTTTCCTATTACTTCTTGTATGAGTTGTATTATTTCTATCTTTCAATACAGCAGCATCTATCAATATTAAGCTTATGCAAAAGTTTTATGAAAGTAGAAACTATGCTTTACTGCTTCCAGGAGTAAGACATATTTTAAATAAACACACCTTAAACGGAGCGATTATAAGACGTCCGTCCTATGCCGATTCCCTATAACAATCCACAGCAGCGACATTTGAAAAATAAATGGTAATAAATTTGGAGCTTCTAAGCTGCTGATTGAACTTGTCTGAAACTTGGAACGTCGTTAGAGGAGGAGTCACCCACCACCTCGGATTAAAAAAAACTTTTGAGGAACTCAATTCTTAAAAATCCCAATTTCCATACAACAAAAAAATGTTAACACTTAATTTCAATTTTGTACCGAGCTTTTTCCCAAATTAGTATTTTAGTTTTTAAGTTATATTGTAAAGTTTTATTAAAATGCATTGAAATTGATTATGAAGGGGTATTATTAGCTAGTTCTTATGTGCATTTCATTGGGGCTAATGCATATCGTCAAGGAACCTTTATCCAAAAATCTCATGGAAAAACTAAAGATATTATGTTAGACTTCTAGTCATATGAATAAGAAGTCTATAATATCAAAGATAAAACATGAACTCCATAATCAGTAAAGTTTTTTATTCAATGTATTGTAATAAAACTTTAATATTTTAGTTAAAAAGTAAAATATTAATTTGGGAAAAAGCACGGTACAAAATTAAAAATTTGTATAAAAAAAAAACAATTAATATTATTAATTTAAAAAAAATGAACCAACGTTAAATAAGAAAAAAAAAGAAAATATGTATTTGTATGTAAAAACAGCCCTGACTAAACTTTTGCTAAAATAAAAACCAAATAAATATTAACGATTATTTGCAGTTTTTATTCAGTTTTAGTTTCATATTTATTTATTTTTTTCTGCTTAAGTTTTTCATTTTATGTTTGTTTGTTGGTCAGTCATTGTTTAAACGAATAAATATGGATGGATTTGACGTGTATTTCTTAATTAATTTCGGCACATTAATTATAAAGTTATGAGGCAGACATATGGTTTGTTTTTCACTTTTCTATATACGTATGTAAGTATATATGTATTTAGTATACATAGTATGTATAAACATGTAATTCTTTTTTTTGCTTAATACGCTCATACCCGTATATAATACTCGCACAAGGTTTTCCAATACAATTATTTCTTTATAAATGCGGCCAAGTATTATTTTAGTACCCTACGTGCAATATTTAAACTAAAAGTTTTTATTGCATGTGTCTAAAAGCATTTTCTTTTTTTTTTTAATAAAAGTGTCGAATTGCACATGTCTCCAGCAAGACCTTTCTCAAGTTTATTTTTTTTTGAAAAAAAAACCAAATTGACTTTATTCAATATTAGGTTACTTTGATCCAAAGTAATTGTTTATATTAGACTCGAATATTTATTAAGATAACTCGCTGAATGCAAATCTGCACTCTATTTTTTCTCAGCTCTAGTTTTCGAGATATACCGTTATGCCAAAAATGAAGGCACTTGCACGTCATACATACATATATTAGCATAACTGGAGAATGGTTCGCCCTATTCAGTAAAAAAGCAAAACCAAACTCGAAAACAAAATTATCTTTAAGCCGAGTCAATATTGTTTCTAAATCTGCCCATTAGTTTCAGAGATATCGAAAAAGTTTGAGCCTAAAAATAAAAAAATTCATAAAAAATTTTAATAAATTCAGTAAAGTCCGGCTTTGCCTCGCACACGAAGGGTTCCGTACGAAGACATGTATTTCCCTTTTCGTTTTTTCCGATTTTTTGTTTTCTTAATTTTTTTTCCGATTTTTTAGTTTTGCTGTTTTTTTTTTGGTTTTGGCGTTTTTTTCGCTTTTGAACGATATTTTTGATTTTAGCGGTTTATTTTAGTTTTGGCGCTTTTTTCAGTTTTGGCGTTTTTTCGGTTTTGGGGATTTTTTTTCAGTTTTTGGTGATTTTTTACATTGACACCTTTTTTTCGTTTTGGTGATTATTTTCGTTTTTGAAGATTTCTTTTTTCGTTTTTTGATGATATTTTTGGTTTTAGTGATTTTTTTTATGTTTTAGTGCTTTTTTCGTTTTGACGACTTTTTTCGGTTTTTTGCGTTTTAGCGATATTTTTTAATTTTGGTGCTTTTTTTCTTTAAGCTCTTTTTTAATTTTGGCGATTTTTCGTTTTGACATTTTTTTTAAAGAGTTTGCCTCTTACGGTTTCCAAGATACAGCAAATCGTGTAAATTACATAGTCAAAATTACATTAGCTGATAGAACACCCTTTAATTTTTATCTTTTTAAATATCAGAGTTAAGTGGTGTAGTCTATTCTACAGACTACACCAATTAACACTAACTTTGAAAATTTTAAATGTCTGCATATTACATTAGTATTTCAAAATTTTTCGCTTTACAACACTCTTTAATTTTTAGCTGTCATATATTTCTTGTACTAGCGGCCAAAGTGTTACATGTTCTATGAAAATTTCAGGTCCTTAGCTCTTACGGCTTTCGAGAAAACAGCCTGTGACAGACAGACAGACGGACAGCGTAGCGAAAACAATAGGGTTCCGTACACCAAAAGTGTAAAGGAAAAAGTGCTCTAACTAAATTGTGAATAATATCATAAGCTGTTCACCGATCTCAACCAAAAAGAGTTAATTTCCTTTGGAATATACTAAGCTATATGAAACTGGAAAAAATGGAATCATTGTTGCATGCAGGGGTGCCAGATAATTTAAATAAAAAATCGGCATATTAAAAAAATCGGCATTATCGGCCCTTCAATTAAAAAAAAAACGGCAAAAAATCAGCAGATTACAAACACTCATTTTAAATACATTAAAACATATTTTTATTAGCAAAAAACAACAAAACAGAACAATTCAGCGTTAACAAATGTTTATTACTACATTTATACGCAGTGGTTATTTGCAAATAAGAACGTAAAATGCTGCCAAATATTTTTTATTGTCATTTATTAAATCACTGAATATTTATCTATTTCTTAATATATTTATCTATTTATTACTTGTAATTAACAAACATGTGTTAAGGTGGCACGTCAAACGTCTTATTTGCAAATAGTGCGTTAATCAGCAGTTATTTTCGTGAGTTAGTAAAAACACATACTTGGCAGCACTACATTTTTATTTACATACTAAATGACGTAAAAATCAATAAAGAACAAAATAGAAAAATAAATTGCAGTTGAACTGTTTTAGGTTTAAAAATTATTTCTTCTTATAGCTTTGGTCAAAAAACCTTTTGTCCGAAGTTGATCGGAAAGTCTGCACAAGATGACGAATACGTATCCGAAGTCGGTCAGAAAACGTACTGAAAATCATATGAGTGGTTGAGAAGAAAGCATAACTCTTTGTCTTAGGAAATTCTAAAAACTTTGCCGAAATGTATAAGAGAATTTCATAAGAATCTGAAGGATTTTTTTTTTGGGAAATTCGAAAGGAATTTTCGACATGTCTGAAGAATATCGGACAAAACATCAGAAAATATCGGAGAAAAGTCGAAGCTAAAATTTTAAATTTATCAGAAATGTCGTATAAAATTCGGACTAGGGATGGGCAAAAAATATCGATATATCGATATTTTCTGAAAAATATATCGATATATATCGTCGATATTTCTAAAAACATTTCGGCACAGTCTTCATCAAATGGAATATTACTAACAAAATCTTTTGTTTTATTTATACTATTTTGTCTATTCGAAAAATTATCATTCCTTGAGTGTATTTTAAATAAACTGAAAAAAATGTAAAAAGTATCGTCGTATCAACAGTAAAATATCGCCGATACCGATGTATCGGAAAATCTGAAGTATCGCCGATATATCGGTATCGGTTACATCCCTAGTAAAAAGTGCTAGATTTGCGCGTTTTTTTTTGTTTGGGACAAAACATTTTTTTCGCGCTTTGAGTAACTAAGTTGGCATCCCTGTGCATGACGATCTTAATAATAACGGTAAAGTGTAGCATGTCTTATAAACGATATTTTCGACAAAAAATGTTAAACTTTTGTTTCAACAAACCATACAAAATTTGTTGGCCGACCGACCGTGTTTTTTGTTACTCATACGTTTTATTAAACAAATAAATATACTATGTACTTGTTAGAAGAAGTAAGCAAAGAGTGTGCCTGAGTAAGTGCCTCCATGTGAGTGAGTCATATGCAAGTAATAAGCAAAAGTCAGCAGTAGTTCAGTGTTGCATGGAAAATGCGTAATTGTTGCAATATTCGTTATATTATACAATCTCATTTTGATGTCTATTGTATGTATGTGTCTGTTTTATTATTATTTGCTACAAAGGTATATTTATTTTCAATTTTTATTAACAAATAAGCAAAATTTAGAAAACAAAAAGAGTAACAAAACTAAACCAAATTTGGTAAATAAAAATAAAACAACTTGGCTATAATAATTCTATTTTTTATGATTTTTCAATGTTTTAATTTTAGCAATACTTATTTTAGGACGTTATTAAGAAAACGTCATCATATTATACATTTTGCCACTTCCGCTTTTGATTTGTTGCCTTTTAAAGAATATATTTTTTTCTTTTTTTAGTTTCATATTATTATTATTATTATTATTATTGCAATGTTTGAGGTCAATTTCTTTTGACATTTCGTGAAATGTTTAGACAGTTTTATAACTTTTTATATTTTCTATTATATTTTCATTTTCATGTCAAACTGCAATTTAATTATATTTCTTGCAGATTTAATGCTTTTCAATGTTTCAATAGCCAAGTACAAGCTTCTAGCCCAACTTCCGGTGTGTGCTTGTAAAATTTGTATTTTTATGTTTTTCTAAACTACAACCCACATTCATCTGGATAACTTAAAGTAAAAATCCTTCTAGAATATTTTGCTCATTGGAAATTATTTGCTAGAATAAAATTGTAGACGTACGTGCTGGGGTGTGTGCTGTTAAGGAAAACTGTTTAAGGTTGGCTACTTTGCAATTAATAACACAATAATACAAGGCTTTGTAATGGAGCAACGGAAAGTTGTTTCTTATATTATTTGGCGTGCTGAATTTGAATCTGCTCTTGGTATCTTTAAATTGGTTCTAGTTTTCGAGATACACCGTTATGACAAAAAGGAAGCAGTTGCACGACAAATATTTGTTTGTCCTATTCAGTTAAATAAATAAAAAATAAAAAGGAAAAATAAACAAGTCCAGTAGTGCGAAACGTAGCGACTTTTACAGTCGGGAAGTATTACAAATCCACTCTTCTAATTGTCTCAATAATGGCTCCCGGCTGCAAAAGTCGCTACTTTTCGAACTACTAAACTTGTTTATTTTCTTTTTAGGTTTTTGATTTTTCAAATTTATTTTGTTTCGGGCTCCGTACACCAAAAGTGTACAGGAACCCTATTGTTTTCGCTACGCTGTCCGTCCGTCTGTCTGTCTGTATGTTTGTCTGTCCGTCTGGCTGTCTGGATGTCTGTCACAGGCTGTTTTCTAGGGAAGCGTAAGAGCTACGGACCTGAAATTTTCAAAGAATATGTAAAACTTTGGCCGCTACAATATATGACAGCTAAAAAATAAAGGGTGTTCTAAAGCGATCAATGACATACATATGTTGAAATACTAACTTAACTAACAGTCACTTATATATAAACACTTTAAGTTTTCAAAGTTAGTGTTAGTTGGTGTAGTATATAGAATAGAATACACCAATTAACACTGATATTTAATATAATAACAATTAAAGGGTGTTCTATCAGTTAATGTAATTTTGACTATGTAATTTAGACAATTTGCTGTATCTTGGAAACCGTAAAAGGTAAACTCTTGAAATTTAAAAAAAACACTAAAAATAAAAAATTCCAAAATTAAAAAATGTCAAAACAAAAATCGCCAAAATTAAAAAAGCGCTTAAAGGAAAAAGGCACCAAAATTAAAAAAAAGTCGCTAAAACGCAAAAAGTCACCAAAGCTAAAAAGATCGCAAAAAAACTAAAAAAACGCAAAAAACGGAAGAAGTAGTGAAAACGAAAAAAAGCACTGAAACGTAAAAAAATTGCTAAATCTGAAATATCGTCAAAAAACGAAGAAAAAAAATCGCAAAAAATGGAGAAAAAAATCACCAAAGTTAAAAAAGCACCAAAATAAAAAAACGACATAAGTAAAAAAATCGCCAAAAACCGCAAAAAGTCCCCAAAACCGAAAAAAACTAAAATAAATCAATAAAAATAATAATATCGTCAAAGAGCGAAAAGAAAACGATAAAACAAAAAAAAAAACGCCGAAACAAAAATATCGCCAAACTAAAAAAATCGGCAAAAAACTAAAAAAATTGAAAAAATCGCAAAAAAAAAAAAACAAAAATCAACAAAATGAAAAAAAGTGACAAAAAAAATCACTAAATCATAAAAAAATAAAATTAAACGAAAAAGCAAATGAAAAAATTGCCAAAATGAAAAAAGGGCAAAATGAAAAAAGGGAACCCTTCGTGTGCCAGCCAAAGTCGCACTTACTGAATTTATTATTTTCTAGTTTTTTACGCAATCAGGTTTTTAGTTTTTTTTAAATATATTTTTCTTTGGTTTCTTTTAGTTTTCGTATACAGTTTGGTTTTAAATTTTGTTTGTTTAAAGTTAGCTTTTTAAGCAATCGGTATTTTTTGGTTGCTAGCCAACTTTAAACAGTTAACGATCCTAAATGGTCATTCGAAACGAAAAATGACAAGAGAAACCTAAAGATTATTTTCAAATACCTGTTCAACGATATCCATTTGAATATAGTTCGCCGACTTTTTATTTTTCTTTTTTCACAAAATGTCGTCTTTTCGCCGTCATATTGAATTTTGACTATTTTCATATCTTTATTAACACTGACAAGTTTAAGACAAATCGATTGAGGTAATAATAATCAAAATCGACCTACGCGTTTGGTCTATATAGTACCGCAAAGGAACACACATACATACCTAGATATCGTTAAATAAAACGCCAAAAGCCCTATATATGTGAGAATAATCACGCTTGAAAAGATATCGATATTTTTCATTCGATATATATCGATGCCGATCGATATTTGAAAATATATCGATATCGATATGTATATATCGATACATTTTTTCCACTTGCCCATCCCTAACGCACACACAAATTAAAATGTTACTCTTGTATGAAATTAGCAATTTTTGTCAATTGAGTTCCCTCACTTAATTGTGAATAAAAATAAAAGTTGTGGATCGATCTTAATGAAATAGGACTCGTTTTGTTTGGAACACATTTACCTATATGGTAACAGAAAAAGATTGGAATTTGGTTGCTTTTTATTTTTATTAATTTCTTAAAAACAAAAATTTTTTATAATTCTTTTTTGGCACCAGCTCTACAGTATCTCTGAAACTACTGACCTGTTTAAAAATTAATATTAGCATACTTTTCAGTTTAAATTATACTGTAGAGCACAAAGCTGGATTTTAGGAGGCTACTTTGTGTTTAAAAGATGTCTCACTTAAAACTTTTTGTGGGATATTTTAGCACTAATAGTGAATGAGTACGAAATTTAATTTTGACTTATTTCTAGTGTTCAAGTTCAAGTTCAATTTTGAACTTTTGTATCTTTAAAGACTTACATATCGTCATATAAAATGCTAAAGGGGTATCTACATTTAAAAAAATTTTCAGAATTTTTCAAATTGTTTCTAATAGAAAGCAAACTATTTTGATTATAAAAACGATTTTTTTCTGGGTAGTATCATTAATAAAGTCTGAACTAATGATAATATGGTGAAAACCCAATTTTTATAATCACAATACATAGTTTGCTTTTTGTTAAGGTTTTTATCTCCCCTGAAAATTAAGAAAAAATTTAGATTGACGACATATATATTAGGAAATTATGAAAAATATTTATGTAGGACACTTCAGCCCGTTATATCGTATTTTAAGGGGAGTTTTTTCCACTTTTTCAAAAAAGCTACAAAAAACGGCCCATACAACGAAGGGTTAAGGGTTAAAATGTTCCACAAAAGTGTTCCTCGTAGCGTTTTACATAATTCTGCTAAGCACAAACTATAGTTTGTGTAAAATGTAAGGGTTGCAAGATTTGCTATACCGATTCACTATAACAATGTGCAAAAGGAGGCGGGGGAAGGGGCTTTAATTCCTTCTAACATACTGGCCAGACGTAAACTTTCAAAAAGCCGATGCACGTATAGTTTTTATTATCCCCTTAACCGGAATCAGTCGTTCGAACCTTGCTACTTTGTTGTACAGTGTTATCAAATTCGTAACAAATCTTTAACTCACTCCCCAGCACCCATCCAAGAGTGTTACATAATATGTGACTAGCCAATAATCTAACAACAAGTCCATTATTGTCTTGTGTAATCTAATACGGTATTAATAACCATTCTACAGGCTCTCGGCCCATATATGTAACCCTAACAATAGCTTTCCATGTGTGTTTAAGGCCCAAATTCACAGTCATTAGTTAGCTAATGACAATAGTTTAGCCAATGATATTTTATTCACACTTCTTTGTTTACCATTAGATGCTTTGGAACATGGTGCAATAAGTATACAGGTGGCAGCATAACGTCAGCTGATTATATTTTGTTCTGGTAGTTTTGTACATAAGTAACGTCTAGCACGTGTATTTTTTGACAAGCATTATCTAGTTTTTTTCTTGTATTTATTGAACCTGCATACTTATTGCACCCTGTTTTGGAAATTATTACGTTCATATAGCATACTTTTAGGAGCGACAAAAAACATTTGCTACATTAGCTTTGTGTGCTTAAAAATTTTTTAATTGCCGCCGTAAGATGTGTAATATTCTTTATTTCTTCATTTTTGCTTGTTTATTTATATTTGATAGGGTTACCATTCTTTGTCCATATGAAAAATTTTAGTTAAACAATACACTGTAAATATGAAGTTTTAGTTAAACAATAGTTATCATTTTAGTTTACTAATAATTAACTAATGACTATAAATTTGGGCCTAAGTATAATAACTGATAGTATAACATATGAATGACACCATTTTAATTTATTACTTCCTTATTAATAGATTATAGGTTCGAAGTCGAAATGGAAACTCCTATATGTTGTTGTTTCAAGTACAAGTGTTCAAGTTTAATTTTCGTATTAATTTAAAATTTAAAAGCTGATAAGCAAAGATATATGTATGTATATATATTATGAATGTATATATGTATGTATGTATGTATGTATGTATGTATGTATGTATGTATGTATGTATGTATGTATGTATGTATGTATGTATGTATGTATGTATGTATGTATGTATGTATGTATGTATGTATGTATGTATGTATGTATGTATGTATGTATGTATGTATGTATGTATGTATGTATGTATGTATGTATGTATGTATATAGCGATAGGAAATTATCATATCTCAACATTTATGTATGCATGTTACTCATTAACTGTTTGCATATCACAAGCAAACACACGCATACAGATACACATTCAATGTCATTTTGCTTAAAAATTTTGTTGAGGAGGAAACCCGTTATATGTTTAGTCTAGCAACACTGGCAAATAGCAGAATTTCAAGACACACAAGATCAATAACCGTTTGAAACTATACAAATTCAAATGTTCATATTTTATTTATCGCAAAACAAATGAAATTTGTCCATAATCTAAGTGCTAAATAAATATTTATTTTTTAACATAAATTAACACCCAAGTGTAGAATTGATGTCCATGTTCTCTTTATGGTCATTAATAAATAATAAAAAAAAAACTAAAAATATACACTACAACTCTCAATTCCATGCAAAGTTTCGTTCAAAACTAAACAAGCGAAAAAAACAAACTTAAACAAAATTCACTTTCAAAATCACGTTTAAAATATTTTTTTTCTTCCATTTTTTTTGTTGTTCAACTCAAAAGTGTTTATACTTAAAGCGTTAATTAATTGGCAAATAGCAATAATAATTATTATTAAGTAATTACGTTTTCTTTTACATTGAAGTTAGTCGTCGGTCGTACTTGCATACAAAATCATTAAATATTATTTATTATTTTAAAATTTTGGCTGTATTTCTAGGAGACTGTTTCGTTATTTAGAAATTATTATATATGAGCAATTCCATTTAGCCGGCCGGGTGTGACCAGTTTACATATTTTTTTTACCCTACGTCTCCACGTAGCAATTTTTATTGCCTGCCGGCAATTGTCAAATTCCATATTGAAAATTAAATTACATTGCTTAGGTTTTATTTTTTATATGAAGTTTGCCAATTGCCGCTATAAATATTGCTACGTGGAGACGTAGAGTTATAAAGCGAGACTATAAAATGTGTTAATTGAAAAATGGCTGCGGCTCGCAGGGACCTTAAGCTTAAAGTCATTGAATAACGGGTAGACAACACGATTTCTGTTCAGAATGCTCGTCAGAAAGCTGCGGCGGGCGTGCCTTACACATCTTGGTTTTAAAGAATTATGACTTTCAGGATAAACTCTTTAAAACTTTTACTATAAAGTACCTATGTAGCTAATTGATCAAAGTGTTTTTGATTGTATTATGTATTTACTGTTTGACAAAAAATAATGTTTCTTAAGAAAGCTATTTTTAAAATAAGACGGGTGTAACCAACGGGTGTGGCCAACGGGTGTAACCAACGGGTGTGGCCAACGGGTGTGACCGACGGGTGTGACACTGTACGAAAATTTTAAAAATTCGAAGATATAAAACTTTTTATTGATTTCATTAATATAAATAATATAAAGATAAGCTCATTAGAAAATGGTGACATTAAACTATTTGCTATCCGTGCTATTATAGACAGCGGAAATAAAAATTTTTTTTTCAAATATTAAATTTTTTATTTTGATTTTTGGGTTTGAAATTTTTGAAAATGAGTGTATCTATTAGGGATGTAACGAATACCGATACCGATACCGATATATCGGCGATACTTCAGATTTTCCGATACATCGGTATCGGCGATATTTTACTGTCGATACGACGATACTTTAAACATTTTTTCAATTTTTTTTGACAAATTATTTATTTTTTGTTAATTTTACCAAGAACTAAGGCCTTAATTGTGTATATCACATCACCGAAGTGAAGTTTATGTTAAAGCAACAATAAATTTGAAAAAATTTCAAATATTTGTTTTTGTTTTTCATAAAAATTTTTCACCAAACAAACGTATAGAAATTAAAGCGTTGCTTTACCTATCAAATATTTTAAAATTTTTATGAAAAATAAAATAAATTTATCAAATATTTGAAATTTTGTTTTTGTTCTGTATACAAATTTCACTTTGGTGACGTGATTTACACAATTAATTGATTTCGTTATTTTTTAAATCTTATTAATATCAATTTTAAAAATTAATAATATTTTACGCTGTTATTTTGCAAAAACAATAATTTATTTATTGTTAATTTTACCATGAACTCAAATTTAATTCGTTGTTTCTTAAATCTTATTCCCAGCAAAAAAAAGACACTCCAAAGAAGTAATAAAAATGTAGAATTCGCGATCCGGAAATATTGCAAATTTGGATAATTTCTAATTAGTTTCACATTTGCTTGTCATTGCAAGAAGTTCTCTTTTTCGATTACCAATACCGAATTTGAAGCGATGTTAGGACAAATATCTTTTTCGGTGTTCTATAATGATTCCTCAAAAAAAGGATGAAAAAAATACCCATTTTTAGAACTCGTTTCTTTTTATGCGAATTTAAACACAAAACTGTTTTCATGTAAATTTAAGTGAATAAATATAAACTTTTAGAAGACTTTTAATAATTAAGCTATTAAGTTATTTAGAAGAATAATAGTTGATAAATGTCCCTTAAAAATCGATTTTTTAAAAAGCATGGCGAGTATTTTTTAAAATTATAAAGGAATTACAAATTTGTACTTGCATTTCTACTAATGATCTGCATATTTTTAATATAGATTCTTTGGAAGCAATAAAAATGTAGTTAATATCAATTTTAAATATTAATAATCTCTTACACTGTAATTTTGTTTAATAAAAAAATGTCCCTTCTTGAGTTTTGTTAATCTAAATTTGAACTCAATTTCAATATTCGTATCGGTATCGGAATCGGTATCGGCGATATTTATTTTTAAGTATCGGAATCGGTATCGGATCGGCAAAACGGCGTATCGTTACATCCCTAGTATCTATCCTTCGATTTTTTTTAAATTTCTTTTTGAAAAAAATTTTTTTTTTAATTTATAATTTTTAACTTCTTTCAACTCTTAAGGCCGGTCAGGTAGTGTGGCTTCCATAACTACTATTGTTTTTTCGATTTTTGAAAATTAAACAAAAAGAAATTTCTATTAAGCATAAACAATTTTGCAAAAAGTCTTGTGCTTTACGGTACATAATATGTTCAGCATTTCTATGTAGAACACCACAAGCAAAATTTTTTTGGAATATTTTATCCCTCTAACTCTTCACTGTATGGGTCATTTTGACCCTTTCTTAAACAAAGGTCAAAAATTATTCTTCAAAAATGTTCCTCGTGATGTTTTACATAAAAGTGCTCAAAAATCGTGAGTGAGATAAGAAAAAATCGATCCACATGGTTCTGAAATACAAGCATAAAGTCTTAAAAATATAATCAGGCCTGTTACCTAAATCGATTTTCAAAAATAAACAAGGTTCACTTAAGCACAGGAGAAATTGATCCCAAAAAATTGTCAGTGGAAAAGTTAATCATAAGTAAAAAATGGTTTCATATCCAACTAATTTGCTGCTTAGTCCATATATAGTCTAAGATTCGTGACGTTATATTCAAAAAGAATTAGGAAGAATGGAAAAATCAACATCAATTTAATTTTCTACGCACACAGCAGAACAGAATAACGTTGTTTTCGGAAGACCCCATTCTCAGTGGTCATGCTTTTGCTTATTACCACTTCTGGGTTGACTGGGTTGAATGTTGAACTTTATGAGAAATTTTACATACGAGAAGTCAAGGCAAATTCATTACAGGTACCACCATAACTAAAACAAATACAACACCAAAAAACACATGTATTTTGTTGGTAGAAATACCCCCGAAATATGTCAAATCCATTAGCTGTGAGTCGCACACATTCATAAGCTCTCTCAAATTTACTAACACATTCCCGTTGTTAATAGAAAACTCCCGGACATGTGTCAAAATCTATTATCTGTGTGACGCACACATTCTCAAATTTACTAAAACAGCTGTTCTTGTAGTGGTACCTGTTCAATCTACCTTGCGAGAAGTGGTGCATCACTACTAAATTGATGTTTATCACAACAAATCCCAGTGCTACCACCATTGATTTATTTTTCTTCATTCCCATTTTTATGATTTTTTCTACATAAGTCAAACTTTTCAGTTCGAAAATCTTAAGACCACTGCTATGAAAAAAGATGTGTTTCATGCAAATCGGCTAAATAATTTAGATTATTACCACTTTTTTTAATGTATCATGCAACTATGATGCTATATTTTGGTCAAATGGGTTTTCTTAATCCTTCAAATCGACTTGATAGAGTCCACAAAATTTTAATTTCTTACCATATTCTAAAGCATGAATCCATTTAGTTCATTCATTTAAATCATTTAAATGGCTACATTATGAATATAAATTAAATAAAACTTTGTTGTAAGAAAATTGCATCTGATTAATTTAAAACAATTAAGTTTGATTAAGTAAAACGCTGCCAGCAGATGAATAATTATTTTCCATTTAACAACAACTTAAAATTGTTTATAAAGTATACACACCCACATTTTTAATAATTTCTTTCAATGTTTCATTTCAATTTCATAATTGATTATTTTACCAGTAAAGTAAAGGAAAGAAAATCATCTAAAAAAGCAAAAAAAAAGCAAATTCCAATAACAAAAAAAAAAATGTGTCTGCAAAATTCATTAAAAGTGTACTAAAATAAAAAACCCAACAATAAGAACAACAAAAGAAAAATTAAAAAGAAAATTTTTCATTTCATATGCAAGATATAGACCATTAGTCATTTTGACTAAAACAAAATAATAAATATTAAACCATGAAAGAACGAACTAACAACAATTTAAGGGTGGAGCAAAAAAAAAATAAAAAAAATGTGCAAAAGGCAGAAAATGCGGTGTTTAGTGAATTTTTTTTTTTTTTTGAAGAAACAAATCTCAAAAGACATTTTTTGTCAATGGAATATTATAAGACTTTGCCCCACGCCTGTTTTTTTTTAATAATGAAATTGTATCGAAATATTTGGGCCATATAACTAACTTTTATTTAAATCTCGAAACTAGTTTTGGATTTTCAAAAGTCGTAAAATTTTAACCTTTTATGCATTCAATTTGATATTCTACTTAAAATTGCTGCGAAATTAAATTCGAATACATATTCGAAAACTATTTACTTTTGGTTCCTCTATACTGAAATTATCAACGTTTTTTAAATGAAAATCGTACAAATTCAAATTCATATTGAAAAACTTGAAAGTTTAAAGCTTTGGCCAATAAAAATAAGAAAGTTTCAAAATTAATAATCTATTTAAATTCCAAATTAAAGTTTTTGAAATTTAAAACTAAATTCGAAACTAACTTCGAAAATTCGCAATTAAATTCGAACATTCAAAATTCTAAACTTGTTCTAGTTATTAATATATTTGCATTTTTGGCATTTAAACAACAATTTTTATATTAGGTTAAATTGGATAGGCAACTTTCGCTCATATGGGTCCAGAAATAGGTCACTTTGTATTAACTGCAAAGAAAGAGACAGAGAAAACCCAAGTGTCGTAAAGTGCAGATATCAATGGAGATTTTATAGTGTTTTTTTGTTCTTTTTTGTTCATATTATTCTTTCTATTTGACTAGACAGACACATATCAATATCTGCTAAATAAAATTATTTTCATTAACATATTTGCTTTAAATTTGCTTTTTTTAATCAAATTGTTTAAAATGTAATAATGTCTTCTGTTTGAAAAGATGTTCAATCATTCAGTACACAAATAAACTGAGCAGCTGAACGAAAAAAACGAACTTGTTAATATTTTTGTTTTAAACAAAAATGAATAGTCACTAAAAAGAACAATTATGCACAACTCTACACGTATGGGAGTAGTAGTGAAGAAGATATAAAGATATGTAATAGGTTATGGCTATCAGCTCTGGAACCAGCCACTACTCCTGATGAATGAGCTGAGTCTGTTGAGGATTGTCAGATTTACTTACAAAGGATTCCTGGCTAAGGTGCGTTGACCATTGGTTCACCATTAAAGGACAGAGGCACAAAAGTTAAACATTTTCTCCTCTTCCTCAAGCTGGCAGCTTCCGCAGAGGTCCCTGGTTACCTAATTTACAATATCCACTAATGGTTGCGATGATATCCTTTAGGTGCATCATCTAGAGTCTTAAGAAACTCCTGGTACGGACTTACTCCAGTTTGCGCCAAATTATCCTAGGCTCGTTAAGCCACTTGCTCTGTGACAGGGTCCGGAAATAGTTCTCAATTTGCTGTTTGCAAACATGTCGGGAGATACGCCAGAAGGCCTCAATGACTGATTCCGGTAATAACGTCCACTTTTTAGCTAACTCATCAACGATACAGTTCCAGCGCTCGTCTCGTCTACGCTCTCCCAAATAAGGCTGATAATGAATATCGCGCTATCCAATTTAGGGACGCCTGGCATTTAGTTTGCCGCCTTTTTATAAAGTATAAAGTATAAAGGATATTTTGACTTCCAGTTGTTCAAAGTAGATGACACCTCCAACCCTGTGCCCCCTCTGTGAACCATCTGTGTAAATATCAAAGTGTTCCATGGGCGGAGGAGACCCGCAATTTTTCCACGATGGAGAAACTGATGTCCCTACAGAAGAAGGTCCTCGTTGTGGTATAGTCAATGGGATCATACGGACTATCCCAAGAATCAATGAAGCCTGCATGATCCCACCGTCTGTGGTGCAAACTTTTATAGCGTGCAGACTAGGGTGATCGACTACATTAGTCCCTACAGTTCGTTTCTGTTATCAAAATTACTCTAATACTTTGAAATTCTAGGAGGGCTAGAGCGATTCTCGTGGTGGCTTAGCCCCGCCCCCCTCGAAGGGCCTATCTACGCCAATGCGTAGAAGAGGATTAGCTTCATGACTGCGTCAAATAGCCAGCAGACATAGCAATGTATAGTTCTCCCCGACGATAAAAACTCCGCAAATAGCGTTAGCATATCGTCAGAAGCAATAAATATCTGAAATTATGCAATTGGCCAGGTCTTTTTCCTTTTTGATTTTCTCTTTATAGTATATAGTTATGTATGTTGGTAAGATATATCGGAGTTTGTTAAAAACCCCTTAGAGTTTTTTGTTCGTTAGGGCTTCTTGCGTTTTATTTAACGATATGTTTATATGTACCAAGTACATATTAACAAAATTGCCTGTATTCTGGTTCTAGTAAATTTACGAGCTTTGGAGCTGCTCACATAATTATTACATAGCGCCTTTTTGCCGGTTTTAACCACCAAAATTTCAATATAAATTATCAACTGGTAATTTTCAACACCCTTCCCCCTTAGTGCGATACGTGATATGTGAACGGAACCTTTAACAAATATCTGATGGAAATAGAAAGAAACTTTTTATTAACACATTTTATCACCAAACAATTGGAGGGGAAGTAACTAAAGTAAAGACGAAATATGGCCCTTTTCGACAGACTACAGATACAAAACCTAACAGCAACTCCAATATACAAAAGTACATACCACATACTACTTACAAATAAGTAAAAAAAAGGAAATTGCAAACAAAAACTCACCTTTTTCTCTTCCAACATGGGATTATTGGGATCGCCAAACACTGTAGCCTCCAGTTGATAGTTAACAATTAAGGCTTTATCAGTGGGATGAGGTTCAATACTGCCACCTTTCCAACGTCTGGTTTTATCAAATTTTTGCATGTTTTTAACATTTGTTTTAATTTTGTGCATATTTTTGTACAGGAGGTAGCAATTTTATTTAACAAAAATAAAGAGACAAAATTTTTTTAAAGATGACAAATTTTGTTGAAATAAAGGGAGATTAAAATGGCAACAAGAAACACTAAACACTAAAATCTTTTTCAAAATTTGTATACACTTTTATTTATTTCTTATTATTTATGTATGTATGCATGTGTGTGTGTGTACTTATGTATGTGTGTAATATATGTATATACATTTGCTTAGGAATTTTCTTTCATATTATCGTAGATTTATTTTTCTTATGGTTATTTATAAAAAATTTGTTTTTGTTTTATTATTCTTACGTCAATTTGTTAAATAAAAATTTTGCAAAGTTTTTTTAAATGAATTTTCTTATATTAATCGCATGGATAAAACAAATATCACTACCTACATACCGTTACGTTTTAAACGTTTTGCGTTTGAGAGAGTGCAATTGTCAGTGTATGAGTAAGCACTTGTTTTTCATTTGTTTTTGTTGTGTATTGCATTGTACAGTTATTAATTGACAATGTGTGCTACCAGATTTCTGACTTTAAGAATTGGGAATTGAAAACGTTGACAGTAAAAAAATTAGCATTTATATAAATTTTAGTGATGTTTTAAAATGTGAAATACATTTTTAAATTCTACAGTTTAATACTAAAGAATTCTTCCACATTATTGACTTGTTTAATAGTAATTAATGGTCTTAAATGTACCTATTGCTTTTATTATTTCTTTTAGCAGCCTCAGAAGTTTACATTCTTAATTTTTAAAATGAAACTTGGTTTTGTAAGATTTCATAATATGTATGTACAATTAAGGCAGGTGCCACAAGAGGATAGGAGCATATTAAATTTGTTGTCATTTTTTTCGACTTTCAATATTGAATAGCACTAGAACGTTGCATTTTATTCTCAGATGCATGAAAAAAGTAATGAACAAGTAGTGGAACCAACCTTTGGGCTTCTGCCGCAGCAACAAGATTTTGCAAAAAAAATACACTGGTCTGCAAAGAAAATGTTATTGAAATATGAAGAGTTTAATGCGGTAAATTCAAATCCTTTTTTAAGATATTTCTCTCACATACAGATTTTTTGGTCATGACAAATATGATACCCAAAATATGGCGAGAATGGCTTGTCCGATTTGGATAAATAAATAAATAAATCACCAAAAGATGGGAAACAAAATTGCCTTTAAGTAAAATTGAAATTTGACGACTTTTTGCCCTTCATACATCGCGCTTCAATGTATTCTGAAAACATAATTTATGCCACATCTGCTGATCTTAACACAGATTTTTAGAGCTGTTATTCAGAGCTCCATTTTGAAAGATTTCACAGAAATAGGCACCTCAAATTGAATAAAACCGCATCTAATATTTAAAAGTGTGAGATTTCTGCGACTTCTCTTATAAAACATCAGACATGCAAGTTTACTTGCTATGTTTTTTGAATTTTTTGAATACACGATTTCAAAACGCAGTTGCGAGCCTGGCCTAACGTTGACTCTTACAGAAAATAAATACATACGTATCGAATGTTTAATATAGAAGAGGCGTATTTCGAATTTTTGTTATTGTACAAACTAAGCCACTTTAGACATACTTAAAGGAGAATGTATTAGAAAACACGATTTTATTTATTGTATGTATTTAAGTTTAACAAATCCGAATAAAAATATATTCATATTTGGGCTGAAAAAATCATAAAGTGAGAGCAATGGCATTGAGCCTTAAAACTGGGCGAAAGTCCTTTCAATCAATTGTCAGTTCTCTAAATAGATAGCTGTTTTTTTGCTTATGGTGCTCTAAGGATGAAAATGAGTATTAAAAACACGAAAGGTTGCAAAATATGCCGCCTATGGCAGATACTCACATTGCTACTCTCTTAAAAATGTATCCTTTTGAATAAAAAAGGACAATTTCTGTAGGTATAAGCAATGTGGTATCTGCTCGAACCGTTTGAGAATATCTGTCACATCCTACAATTAATTTGCTTCTGAAAACAAATTTGTAGACGGGATTATGCTCCGCATGAATTCAGCGCAGGACAATGGGTGAGACGAAATATCGTAATATCGTGTGGAGCGTAGAAACCGTAATAAAATTATTTCTAAATGACATAGGTCGAAATATTGTTCGAGACCATGGATAGAATTTCGATTTGGATCAGTCCCAATAATATTTTAGCACCTACTAATCTGGACCAATTCAGTATATTTATTGTGTAGCATGATCCATCTCTGAAAAGTTTTGTCCTAAGCAGATAAACTTTTTGGGCCCTTTTGCTCGATAATTTTGAATGTTTAAGACTTCGCCGAACGACTCGAGATTATATCACATTCACAATATCGGCTAAAATTTCCCTTGATTATATAAAGGGGCCCGTTTTTGTGAGACTGGCAATTTGTTTTTATGTTATTGGAACCGTTATCTTTGGCGTTTTGCAAATTTTCGCACTAGGCTCTGGCTCTAGAAAATGCTAAACACTGATTTAGCGATTGATCGCCGAAATTTTTTAGCGTTTCTTAAGGTGCACACCAGTATTCTCTCTTCAAGCCCCACCATGGATTTTCCGGCCCATTTATTATTGTATTTTTATTCAGTTTTACTTAAATTAAATGTTTTAATAAATAAAATAAAAAACCTTTTTTAAAAAATGTCCACTTAATAGAAAAATAACAAAAAATGTAGAGCGTACTTATTTTTTTTTGGCCAACCGAAAACAAGACCTCGACAAAAAAGGGAGGCGAAAACTAGGGGAAGAATATTTTCACATCGTCTTCTGTTGAATTCGATATGGTCTAATTGGAAGTCTCCAAATATAATTAAATTGACATAATAAATTCAAAAGAAAGGAAAGAAGCACAACATGAAAAAAAATAAATGGATATGTACTTATTATTTTGACCATATGTGTATATATATTTTTTTACTCTAAAAATTACAGTTAATCTTAATTTCTGACGTACTTTTTTTCAACATTTTCAACCATGTGCTGAGAATCGATAGGCACATATCACTCATTTACTCAAACAATGTCATAATTAAAAAAAAATCTTGTTTTGCGGAAAACGACTAAAGTTTTCAATTTACATACAACTTAATGGAAAAATAAATTTCTATTCTATTCTCAAGAGATGAGTACACAAGATATTTTTACGAAATTTTTATAGAAATACCTATAAGAGACCAACCTAAATTACGACGCAAAGTGCAACGTAATTTAACGCTTAGCTTTTACGCTGAAATGAGTAACCTAAATAAGAGCGTTAACGTTGCGCCAGAAATAGTAATGTTTACTCACTTTGATTAATAAAAAACTCTAAACAGAAATAAGAAATGGATATACGCTTAATTGACATGAAAGTAGCTAAATTTACATTACTGTATGTATATGTGTGAGTATTAACCAAATAAACAACAGTACTTTTGCAGCCAACTTCACTTTTTTACGCTCTGTCAAAATTGGATTTTCCAATTGCAAAGCGTTGACGCCGCGTTATTTCGGTTGGTTTCATATATTTTGTATGGGCATGAGAAATTTTGACAGCCAGACAACGCTTTACGTCGTAATTTAAGTTGGTCTATAAAGAATATGACGATTAACTCAGTAAGTTTTTTTGAGTTGTGACGTTGTTCGAGTAAATGAGCGATATTTATATTAAACAAAAATATTTAGATTTTTTAGAACTTGAGCTTAAATGTAGTATGCATTTCAAGAAGTATTCTGCAATGATAGCCGTCTTCACATGCATACATACATAGATAGTTTTTCTTTTGTATGTAATATTATTTGAAACAATTCTCTTTTTATGTTCGTTACCCATACGATTGTCAAATATTTTCCCCACGAGCTGTTTGCTTATTAATATCCGCAGTAAAACGGAAACAATCAGCTTAACAGTCTGGCAACATTGTTTAAATGGGTGGCTGCCTGCGCGGAAAATATGTTGTTCGTGTATACCAATAGAAAAAATTCATATAAAAGGAAAATGGGAAAATCGATAAGCTGACGACAGACACGGTACAATACAGAAAAAATATCAAAAGAATTTTCTTAGATTTTCATTTTTTCTTCGACATTTTTTTTTAAATAATTTTGCACACTTGTATAAACATTTAAAAAAACACTTTTTAACACAATTTGTACCGGCTTTTTATAGATTTTGTTAAATATATCTACTTCTTCTGTGTATGTGTAGGTATGTACACATTTTTTTATTTAATTTTCCTAACTTTTTCACTCACTTTTTAATAAATTTAGCATCATCTGAGGTTTGTTGCATTTTGTGAACTTTACTTGGAATTTTGCCGAAATTCCTGTTGTCGTCGCTGGTCTCAACTGGTGAATTTAAATTTGAATCAGTAGCAATAGCAGCGCACGTTTCTTGCAATTGTTGTAGAAATTCTTTGGTTGTTAATAAAGTTTGAAAGAAATCGCGTATGATGGCATTAAATATGTAACTTAAATAATGTAATAAAAATATGAAGAGTGCTATGCCCGCAACTACTTGAAAGAGAAGTAGCAGCACAACTGGCATGCGACACACGAAACAGTCAAAGCAATTTTATATTTGTTGGTGAAATTTTTAGCTTTCTTCCTTTGCCTTTTGATGCGATAGTAACCGTTGTTTTGTTATTGCACTTTTTTCTATTATTATGTACATATGTAGTTTTTTTCACACTATTCCATTAAACACTCAAACAAAAAAATAAAACACTAGTTATTCCTTTAAACTGCCACATGAATGTATGCATGTGTGTGTGTGTTTATAATGGGCAGCTATGAAGAAAAATTTGCAAATTGTTGGAAAACACAAGTAAAAGAAGCAGACCCTTTATGACTCTGTTTTTACTTCCTAGTTTCTTTTTATCTTTCCTTTTTTAATTTTATTCAATTGTAGTTCTCTTCTTTGTTCGCTCGCTCTTTTTCATACAACAAACCGTTAACTCTAAACGTTTGTTATGGTTTTTGATTATTATTTTTGATGCTGTTGCCGTCGGATGAGTGATGACTGCGCGTTTCGATATAACGGTCTCGTCTCTAGCACGGCTCGTAACGTTCTGATTGGTATTTTTAGCGAGTGTATTTTGTTTTTCGCTGCTACTGTGTGTGTGTGTGTATGCTTATGGATGCATTTCTGATTAGACATTGGTATTTGACATTCGTTTTAGGGTTTTCTTTTAAATTTCATTTTCATTGTTTTCACTTTTATGCTATTATTTTGCATTTGTTTTGATTATGGTTTTTATTATTGGTTATTTGATTATATTTCGCTCAATTTGTTGTTTTTTTCAGTTTGTTTACCTTTGTCTCTATTCCGGTTTTGTCTTGTTAATTGCTTCTGTTAAATGAAACAACTTGGCATCACTTTTGTTAAAAGTGCTGCCAATTTGGTTATTGCAGTTTTTATGATTGCCATGTCTATTGTTTAGTTTTCGTTAAGTGTTTTACAGGTACGTTACATTTAAATGATTTAAAAATTGAAAAGAAATTAATATATCCGAAATTTTCTGTGTGATCGTTGATAGTTCTTATATTAACATGCGAATTAATCACTTTAATCAATAAGAAGTGTATCAAAAAGAGCTTTTCAGATATATTTTATGTATTTAGTTTCGATCTATCAGGAACTAAACACAGTTTGAAGAATTCTTTGATTTGAGACAAATTTTATTTAAAGTTTTTAACATACGTACACAAAGTATTTGTATAAACACATAATTTAATATGTAATAACGTAAATTATTTCATTAGTAAAAATAAATAAAAAAATGCAGCAAATAAAATTTTTGAGCCTGAATACCGTTCTCGAATCGACTTGGGAGTTTGAAGTAGATTAAAGAAAAATACAAAATTTGTCTTTAATCTATTACCAACTCTCGAGTCGAATCGAGAACCGTAACAAGGCATATTATTATTATTATTATTATTATTATTGATATTTTTGCGCTGTTTACTAACTACCATTTTCCTGTTTTACTTCTTTTTTAATGGCATTTTGGCTCCCTGCTAAGCACACACTTAACTCTCTCAAGCCCGAACCCCATTCGGCAACCTTTTTAAAAAATTCATCATTTACCAATTCAATTATACGAACATTTTTTGGATTTTTGTCCACTTCCTGTAAATGATCCAAAACCATTTGGCCACGTGTATGGCCATTTAAGTCGACCACACAATGCCACAGACTTTGTTTCAAGACAATTTGTGTGTCAAAAAGGAATGCCGCCACAAGCATGGCATCACAAGGATTCCAGCCCTTTTGACCGGGCGGCAAATACTGAGCAGCTTCGACAAGATTTAATATATCGACGGCAGGATTTTGACAGGCTTTTGTACCAAACTGTTCCAGGCGCCATTTCTACAGAAGCAAATGGAAATAGTATTTTTTTATTTATGAAATTTTGTTACAGGTATTTATTTATAAAACTTACTATACATATGAAAAATCGATCGTTCATACAGGGTTCCCAGGGAAGTATGGTAATGGGACATTTGGATTTTGTTAAAACAATATGAGCAGCTTCAGGATCAGCATAAAAGTTAAATTCAGCTGCTCTAGAATAGTTGCCCACTCCTAGAGGATGAAATTAATAATTAAACGATTTTCATTCCTAATAGAGAATTTCAAAATTAATTATGCATGCAGATGCTTAATACTCACCTTGATGATTTCCACCCATTACATATAATTCTTTGATATTATAGGAAAACTCTTGGCCATACATGGAATAGCACAGGGCTATATTTGTTAAAGGACCAACGGAAATGATTGTAACTTGTCTAGGATTCTAAAATCAAATATGTATCATTATTATATAAATAAAATAAAAAATTTGGCCCAAATTTTGCAAACCTCTAAGCAAAATTGATTTATAGCTGCCACTGCATGTTCACCCTCAACCATTTCTTGAACATCGATTTCTTCATCCTGGGACAAAACATCACCAAAACCATCTTTGCCATGGAACAAAGGACGCTTTACATGTTCGCAAGATGCAAGCAGAGATTCAGCAGCACCCAAAAATATTGGTATCTAAAAATTATAATACAAAACTGTTCAATAAAATTAAAAAGTAAATACATAAATGCATTTATACTTCATCTCTGCGACACGCTTTTAATATTCTCAGCATGTTGTAAGCGGCGTTATGTAAAGTTGTATTACCGCTGCCACATATTGTTATTCCTAAAATACTTAAATGATTTTCTGCTTCAGCTTTAAGTAATAATAATAACGCCCAGGCATCGTCACTGCCACCATCACAGTCTAATATCACATAATTTCTGGCCGACATTGTTGCAAATGGGCTTTTGTCCTATATTTGCAATGTTGCTCTTATGCTTCTTAAAATCTTGTCATCAGTTAGAGTCTTCGCTGCCCCTAGTCGTTTTTGGCAAGTAGTATCTAATGGGATTGAAAATAAGAACAAACTTTTAATAACTGTTTTAATTTTTATACTCTTTATACTATTATACTTTTCTACTATTTTCAAACAATCAGTCTGTTCCCGTACGTGCACGAAGTTGCCAAAACTAACCCAAAAGCTTTTTTAAATACAAATTTTCAGTATGTTCTTTCGCGTGCATGAAGTTTCCCAATATTAACCGAAGGCTTATGTGTAAGTTTGGGTAACTTCGTGAAGGTACGGAAACGGAATTTTTCTTTTGAAAAAACTTTCAGTTAATCAGTCTGAATCAGTCTGAAAATTTGTTACGGATTAGATAATTTGTATTGAAAAAAAAACTTTACGAAGGGAGGGTTTATAAAAACTCAAAAAACTACGTAACGAAATATGTGAATAGCGCCTTAAGAAACTAAGTTCCACAAAAAGTCGTTATTTGGCAGAAAAAAAATATATCAAAACTTCACTAAAATAATTCTTAAAAAAAGCCGTCGTGCCCATAATTTTTATCGCAATGATGTACTTTCACCAGAACTAGCTGTGTGAGAAGTTTCATAAGAATAGGTTAAGTAGAAGTAGTTGAAATTAAAATTTACATTTCATGGGCGTGACAGTGCCCACCTTTCTAGCCATAATGTTATATTATAACAATAACTAAATGTGTATGCAAAGTTTCATAAGAATCGGTTGGTGACAGGTAATAAGATCAATGGAAATAAGGTCAATTGACATTATTTCCCACCATGGTGGGAAATAAAGTCATTTATCAAAATTGTCAAAAGTCAATATATTGAAAAGCGGTTTCGCTGAGTATATTTTCGCATAGCCCACCTTCGGCCGGGCTTAAGATTCTTGCATAGCTGGCCTATGGCGACTTCGCTGAGTTAAAATTTTCTCTTTGGGTGGGTTTATGGATTTCCTTCTCTGGGCTTGTGGAATAAATATCTCCCACTATTGAATCCTGGCTAGGCAGAAAATCTTAGCTCAGCGAAGCCGCTTCTCGTCATACTGAGAAGAAAAAGCCCTCAAACCCGGCCGAAAGACGGCTATGCAAAAATCTTTATTCAGCGAAGCCGCTTTTCGATATACTGAGAGGAAGAAATTCATGAGCCCGGCCAAAGGCCGTCTACGTAGAGAATCTTTAGTAATAAAATTAAAATTTCTTAAAATTTTTAATTATAATGGAAAAAAGTAATAAAATGTGGCTTTTAATTGATACCAATATTGACTTGGTACATTCAGATTATTATTCATTGTGAAGTATCGCGTTGGTATGCAAATTAAATATTTGAAAGTGCAATAAAGTCAATTGACTTTATTTCGTTTTCGAAAACGCAATAAAGTCAATTGACTTTATTTGCCTTTATGGTGGGAAATAAAGTCAATTGACAGTATTTCCATTGGCCTTATTACCTGTCACCGAATCGGTTTAGTAGAAGTTTTGATAAAGAATATTTACTTTGAATGGGAGTGGCACTGCCCACTTTTTAATCATGATGCAGTATTCGAACAGAAGGAACAGAAGCTTAATGTGTGTGTATTTATTTCCTATGAACTTGGCCCCTCCCCCTCCACTTTTCAACGGGACCAACATGGAAGTACATCTTTTTAAATAAAGAAAAAAAATTCTGAAATCGGTGTATAAATGGCGGAATTTTGAGAGAACATCCTTAAAAAAAATACATGACGAATTGATAACCTTTCTCCTTTTTTTGAAGTCGGTTAAAAATCGAAAGAATTGCCAAAACAAAAAGAAATCGACTAAATGGAAAAAGTCGTCGAAGAGGGGAAAAGTCACCAAAACGGGGAAAAAGTAGCCAAAATGGAAAAAAATCATTTCAAAAAGAAAAAAGTCGCCAAAATGGGAAAATAACTTTAAAACGAAAAAAAATCACCGAAACGCAAAACATTTACCAAAACGATAAAAAAACGTTTGAACGATCTTTGTTTTTCCAACTTTACAATTTTTTTTTATTTGAGCAATTTTGCCTGAGTTTTTTGTTATATATTCAGGTTCAGGTTTTTATGAACCAATTTTTTGCTTATCCATTAATTTTTATTGCCAAAAAAATTAGCACATTAAGGAGAAATATATGTATGTAACTTTGCTCGAAAATAAACATCCCGGCAACGTTGGCCACATATTCACCTTTATCGGGAATAAAAGTTCACGTGAAAAGTCCCTAAAATTGTGATCGTCAATTTTGCGTTGGTGTTGTGTTACTCTACTATTTTGCTCCTTTTGTTCACCATTTTTTGTTCATGGAAACTATTTCACGTGAACAAAATGTTCGCCTCTTATTCCTGATAAGGGTTATTATTTATCTGAATATCTGGTGTTTGTTTTTGTAATGACGAAACTAGTTTCTGCATTACAAAAACAAACAACAGAAGAAGGTCTTTTGAGTTTTCCCGTCTGGGCTATTGCACACATACCCATGAATATGTAGCAGTGTTGCCGAATCGTGTGCAATTACACAAATCGGGTGTAATTTTTATATTCGTGTGCCGAGGGTGGGAAATTGCTCAGGGGTGCAGTTCATTGGTATTTTGAAATAAATTTTTAGTTCAGTAATACTTTTGTTAAAACATGCTTTAGTTAATTAAATTATTATAAACTAAATTATATTCTGTGGAATTTTAATAAAATAACTTATAAATGCTGACTCAAAGGGCCAACTTCTCTGGAGAGTTAGCATATTTTGTTCAAGTAAAAGTTCTATTATTTAAAAAAAAATGTGTGTAGTTATCACAAATTTTGCATACAACACGCGTTTTTGCAGGGCTATTTCGACCCTTTTAGAAAAGTTAGTAATAACTATTTACCATCAAAAACTCGATTTCTCTGAAATTTGAGTTAGCGCATTTTGAATATAGGCTCCCGACATCTTATTGAAATCGAATTCGATTTCATGTAAAATCTATATGAAAACGATACCTAAGTGGCCATTAAAACTTTCTTCGTTTTTGTGTCGTTTACTGTGCATTCGAAATCGATTTCCACCACATAAATGATAATTTAAAATTTTCTCAGAACAGTAGAAATAATTTTAAGATCCTGAATAAAACTCAAAGAAAAGTAAAAATTAAGTATAATTAAGTGATTTTGATTAAAGCTTTATATTGAGTTTTTGATGCGAGTACATTAAGATGACAATATAAATTGTTTTATTAAAATAATTTGTGGTTTATCAATTTATACAAAATAAGCAGGCATGTGATGGAAATCGATTTAAAAAACATTTGTTTTTAAATCGATTTGTCTTTTAATAACATTTCTTTATTCAAAAGATTTTATCACAAAACTTTTAAAAACTGGATGAAAAGTGCATTAAAAAGGGCTTTTAAAATTACTTCATTTTCGAAATAAATTTCCGGCAGTACTACAGTTTCTACGGCGCCTTATAGAACACGACAAAATAAGACGAAAAGTCGTAAAAAACTTTTTTGAGATCTCGCTTCGTTTTCGAGATAGCGACGTTTGAAGTTAAATTTGTTTTTATATATATTTTTTTAATTTTGATGGTTTCTTATAGAACTTAACAAAATAAGACGAAAAGTACATTAAACAATTTTGGATATCATGCTTCATTTTCGAGATATCGGTCTTCGGCCGGGCTGAATGGTTTCTTCTCTTGGTATGTCGCATAGCGGCTTCGTTGAAGAATGATTTTTTTTCTAGCTGGCCTTTCGGCGGGCTTAATGGTTTCTCCTCTTGGTATGTCCAATAGCTGCTTCGCTGAAGAATGGTTTTCTGCATAGCCGGCCTTTGGCCGGGATTAATGATTTTCTCCTCTGGGTATGTCCAATAGCAGCTTCGCTGAAGAATGATTTTCTGCCTAAAACGGCGCTGATTAATAAAGATTTTCTACGTAACTTTGGACCCGTTACATTCAGAGGTGTAGTGCATAATCACAGTTTTATATTAAAACTACAGAGGCCTATAACTCGGCTCCAATGTTTTTATTTAATATTTTCTTCTTGTTTTTAAATTTTCTATCACCTAATTTTTTTCATTTGGACCAGCTTGGATAAACTATATTTAAGCCAAAAAAGCTTCAGACGGCGATATCTCGAAAAAGAGAGGAGACATGAAAAAATTTTACTAGGACTTTTCGTTTTATTTCATTGAGTTCTATGAAAAACCATTAAAAATTAAGAAAATAAAAGTTAGAAAAAATTCAAGCCTCAAACGTCGATATCTCGAATAGGTATAAAGCGAGATATCGAAAAGTTCTACGAAGACTTTTCGTTTTATTTCATTGAGTTTTATAAGGAACCAACAACAGATAGCGGCACCGTAGAAACCATAGAAACCCCCAATTTCCATCACATACCTGAATGTTCTTTTAAAATTAGGTGTAATTCTAATTTAAATTGGGTAATTTTGCTTCCTACAAGATATAATTTTGAAATTTTATATCGGCAACATTGATATGTAAAATTAGTAGATATGTAAATATGTATATCTATCCAAATAATATAAATTTGTACTTACATACATACATTTTTACTCACCCACAATTGAAATAATAAGTATTTTTGTAACCCACTTGAGGATAAATATATCACTTTTTACAAGAATTAATGAATACACATTTTAATTTGAGATGTAAGTTGAGCAATTTTATCTCAAAGACGAACAAATACCCGGATATTTTAAATCAAATGTCACGTTTCTTTTAAATTAAATCAAAATGTGTATCTATGGAGTTATTTCAGATATCTTTTTTTTATGCACAATAACACAAAACTATGAATTATTATGTGCTTAGTTAAATAAAACTATCTTTAATTCTAATCCAAAAAATATTGTATATTATAACACCGTCTATCTGAAATACATTCGAGTGGTGTGTGCGAAGTATAATAATGGCAAATTTAAACTAAATAAAGAAAAAACAAGTAAAAATAAAGAAAAGCAAAATTAAAAAAATTACAAAAACAACATTGGTTCTTAAAGTAAGCATATGCAACAGGGATGGAAAAATCAGTACTATTTTCATTTTTTAATGGGGAATAATGAATGCACAAAGGGCTATTCACATATTTCCTAACACTATTACAATCCCCCCACCCCCCCCCCCTTAATAACGCTTTTTAAAAAATTTTCCGTCTAAATTTTCTAGTCCGTAACAAATCTTTTACTTTTTCTTCAAATCTGAAAGAGCACGGTTGTATCCAAGCTGGGTCAAAAAATGGGAATGAAGAAAAATAGGTCAATGATAACACTAGGAAATGCCGTTAAAACGGTGCATTTCACATTAACTTGAGTGATTTAATTCTCGTATTCAATTTTCACGAATAAGAATTTAAATCACATCCAACAGAGCCACCTGACAAGTGGTGATAAGCAAAGTACACATGAGCACTGACGATGGAAGTGTAGTGGCTTCCGAAAGTACCGCTGCTATGTTCTGCTGTGTACGGTAATAAATTAAGTTGATGTTAATTTTTCCTTGTGCTTTGCAATATTAATCATGTCCGATTCATTCTGAATATAACGTTGCCAATCTTGGCCTAGTAATCAATTTGGACTCAAAAGCAAATAAGCTAGAAATTATCATATTAATAGATAATTATTTTGTTTTTCAATGCTACGTTACGCCTAGAACACTATCCAACAGAATATAAGCTTTCGTCGATTACCACGATACCTAAGTCCGGCAAAGATCATACGAAGTTGGAAATGTCAAAACCATTTGAGAAACTACGTAAGCTGACCCTCATACTGAATAATAATAGATGCAATCCAGATCATCAATTTGAAGGAGGAGTTGTTCAATGCAGAATCTTGGGTCCTATATTATACATATTTAATATATACTTCTGATTTGGCAATACGAAATAACAAGAGCTTCCCGAAAACTGAAAGAGTTTATATCTGAATTAGAAAAATGGCTACTGTTACAAGTGCACCTTCGAAGCTCGAAAAGTAAAAATAAACACATTTCTATATATAAGCTTTTCCAAGCCTGGTGTATAATAAATTTCTTCACAAAGAAATAATAGTTGGTTTTTTTCTTGTAAAATGAGAAAATTGAGAATTAAATTATTGTACTCATCTGCAGCGTTGCCGTTTTGGTTATTTTTTTAACCACCGATAAAATAAGGGGGTTGTTTTGGTTTCAACGAAACCCACAATAATTGCAATTACCGATTGCAAGCTGCAACTTGTTCATGTAACTATTTAACGGCAAGAAAACCATACGCTAGCTGCCGATTTTTTTAAAAAAATCGTCAAATCTGGCTATTAACAATCACAATACTTTGTTTCCTTTAAATAAAAAGAGGCTCAGCTTCCAATTCGGCCGTATTTTGAAAAGTATCCCAAAGTTCGGTTTCGATCTGAAAAATGCTTTCGATTGGTCTCTACTGATATCATTTGGAAAATTTCCAGTTTTTGTTTTTATGGTATGAAAAATGCAACAAAGAGCATTGAATCTAGTTTTGTGTAATAAAACATTTGCAATCGGTGCCAAATGGCGATAAGTTATCAAAGTACAAGATTAAAAGTAAAACAATGCCTTTAATATTAAATTACTTCTATACAACGTAATCTTAGTCGATTAATGTAGGTTATATATTTATATACATAATAATGATATTTGACAAACAGAGTGGACTTAGTCCTTATTTTCTTAAATTGTTTTTTAAGTGTTTACGAATAATTATGTGTTACTATATGCCATTTCTTTCGTTAGAGTTCATTGTACACACATAATTCATATAAGATAAACATATAAAGCCATACATTTCAAGTTTTTCTTCAACGTAAAGTTTTTGGTACATCTATAAATCTTCGGAAAAAACTTTTTACGGCGGAGGAAAATTTTGGTTTTACACTTTTTGGAAACTATTGACTTATTTTAGTTATATTGTGGGAAAAGTGTCTACCGTAACCCATAGGATTTTTTAATTTTGCGAAATTTCCACCCCGGGGAAATCCCGTTAAAATTTTTTGGTACAATTGCTATCACAACCTTTTCATTTAAAAAATATATATTTGATTTTGCTTTCGTAAAAGACAGTGACGTGTAATTTACAAATTTCTTGCCGCCAATACTGGAATAAACTGAAAATGTTAAATGTATACGCTCTTCCTATATGTTGAGTTAGGAAGTTCTTCCAGTAAATGGCATGGAAATATTTAATATTCAATAGACATACATACATATTTATAACATTTAATCACACAATATTTTTGCAAATATGTACTCAATTTGATTTCATCTCATACATCATGTAAATTTAAACTCATTAATTTAGTTATAACAAAACCCCTTTATGGGAAAGGTAAAGAGGAATTTCATTTATTTCATTTTTTAATGTATAATTACTTTAATTTAAAGAACGAGCAGCGATACAATTTGATTTTATGTTTTGCTAGGCTGACAGCTCAAATTTTAAATAGAATCCATAAATCGTAACTCTTTCGCATAGACTACTAACATGTTCTGTGCTCTTTCGGATTTGTATCTTAAATAAATAAATGTGCAGGTTAGCCAGCGCTCCCAGTTTAGAGGATTTTCCCCAAATTGGGGATCGATTTTCGTAATTGGGGATGAAAATTTCGAGTCGGGGAATTTTTTGGGGACAACATATTATTGCTAAATCTTATTTTTCTTTACCCATTAATATTTTTATCTCCAAAAATTTTCGTATATAAAATAAGGATTTGAAAAGATCACGAAATTAATTAATTAATTTCATAATTTTAGATTGTGGCTTGCAAAATATTTGAAGCAAAGGCAATTGAATATATAAAAAAACTCCTACGTTTGTTTTTCAACCTAGAGCAAAACAAATTTAATTAAAAGTAGTTTCTTATGAAATTCGAAGTGGTTTCAATACACCATGTAAATCGTAATTCAATTAGCTGAATGTTTGGAATCCGAACTTTTCGAAATGATAGACTACTTTATATTTGAGTGATCTAAATTAGCATTTCTTTACTTAAGGTCTACACGTAACATAATATATAAGATGAGAACGTCAAATTCAATCGCAGAGAGAATTATGTTACGTTTAGACTTGAAATTAGTGTTAGCTCAATTTTATAAAAATTATTATGAGATCGTTGTTATAACACATTTTATAACAACAATCTTATGTCTATCAAAACGCACACGTACATGAAAATAAATTAGTGCGCATGTGTGACTGTTTATTGAAATAAATAAAAAGCGATGTTTTTGATTAAATTTCTATGTTTTGATATATTTAAATGTGTTTAGTTGATTGACAAATTAAAATTAAGACGAAAAATTAAAGATGAAATAACTAGTTATGCAAAAGTAGTACAAGTTATTTCAGTGAGCAATTGCATAAAATGAAATATTATAAGAAAAGCAAAATTACGTCTTCAACTTGTATGAGATGAAGCGAAAAATCGAAATTTTATTTTTCTTATTCTGCCGAATTAAATCTTGGGCATTTTTGGGAATAAAAAATTGAAAATCGGGGGTAAGGTGTGAAATAAAGTGGAAGCCCTGCGTTTAGCAAAAATGCTTTCTCTGCTCTTTAAAATTAAAAGTAAAACTGCGTATTTAAAAGATACTATCGTATCTGTGAGATTTTTAGTCATCCGACTTTGTATCAGTATTGCCACAGCGGATTCCAAAATTACACCTAAAAAGAACTGGTTAAAATTACCCAATTGAAATGAGCTACTG
>OY101448.1:19333011-19403936 GCA_956483635.1 Panzeria rudis | reverse complement strand
CTAAGTGCGCACATAAGGGTTAAGTAGGTACTAAAAATCAATTAAAAAAAGTTTGACTTAAGTATGACAGAGCACAGAAGAAATGGGACGGACATGCATACTATATATTTACAATCTACGGGGAAATTTTCCAACATTTTAACTGGTACTATGAGGGTATTTATTAATTTGAATAGCTTTTGTCAGTGAGCACACATACATATGTATGTATACATATATAACAGAGTGTTTTCATGTTATACCCTGTAGTTCCCCAGCAAAAACTACTGCTTCGGCCGAAGCAGGTTTATAAGCGAGAGAAGCTAGTTTTTTTGTTGTTTCTACTGCTTCGAAAAGCGCTTCGAACATGCATGATTTCTATTCGCGATGTCCCACTTTGCTCTAAAATCATGTCTTATTTTATCATCGTTAAGCTACAGACAAAACAAATCGATTTTTATTATAAATTTCTCTCTCCCATGCAATAGTTGGGAAATGTAGAAAGAGAGCATACTCTAAATGGATTTTGAGTTTTCAAATGTGTTAGTGTTTATTTGAAACAATGCGTGCGACAATTCTTTAGAACCTATATTGTTGAAAACTACAATGCTACTGAATATGATTTTGTTTATTTTGGAGTTCGTGTTAAAGATATGTAAAATACTGACTAACTTCGTAATTTAAACATTATGAACACTAAGATATCTCTGTCTTCTTTTTGTGCATCCTTGGAAGCGCTTCAAAAAGATCGCATGTGAAAGGAATGAAAGTTTTTTATTGCTTCTAGTAACATGATAATTTTTTGCTGGGTCGAGGCTAGTAAAGTCCGCTAGTAAAATTACTAAAAAGAGACGGAGAGCGAGAATTGTCCCACATGAAGACTTATGAACATATCAACTTATTATCGATGACATGACTACAGTTTAGTATCAATTATAATAAGATTCCTTAGAACTGCTCTGTGCCACACTGAATGAACTACTTGATGGATGGAGACATCATACACAACTGGAATTATTTCAACAACATACATACTCCAATAAAAATAACAACAAGTGTTTCGCTATTCCTTACTAAAATCAGATCACATACAGGCCATACCATAAAAACTAACTTTTACTAAACTAATTGTGGAAAAAAATTTTATTAAAATTTTTTATATTTATCACATACAAGGCCAAACCAAAGAGTCATTTAAATAATACAGAAAGTGAAGAAAAAGAAAATTGCTATTTCCTTCCTCAGCACTCGGTTACTGAGTTAAAAGGACACTGAATATATACTCATAATATTAACTTAACAAACCTACTGTAACTGTAGTTATTATTTGGATTCTCATTGCTACTTTTTTTTTAGCTTTCATTAAATGGAGTCCCAGTTGAATATGATATTCATAAAATTATGCACATGTACTACGAGTAGTAATGAGATTTAGGGCCTTCTTTTGTAAAACGCAACGCTAAGCGTTGACTAATTTTGTGTGTGTTTTGTTTTTGCAAATTACATTTATTCCATACAAAATTTATCAACGCTTGGCGTTGCGTTTTACAAAATAAGGCCCTTAATATTTTGCCATTCACTCAGACATTCAAATCGAAATAGTTAAATGTATTCGTATGGAAGTAGTCTTTGGATTGGATGTTTTTATTCTTATGGATACAATTTTGTAGCCTGTCCTGCATGTGGTGATTACTCAATCCATGTCGGTATATACGGTTTAAGGTTGGTGAGAGTGTAGAGTAAAGAAGCGTTACATGGAAAAGTATCCTTTTATCTATTTTATGGTTTAGTGTTTCTATTATCCCTCTGTCCTTTTAAAAATGATGTAAAGACAGATGCGCTAATGAATGTTTTCTTTTTTTTCAAAAATATTTATGTTCAATATATTATGTTTTTTTTAAATTAATGATATTGATATTGACATGAATATTGATATTAATATCAATCAATGTGAATGAGCGCATTAAAAACCATTTAATGGTGAATATTTGTTATAGTTTATTGAAATTGAGACCATAACTCGTTAAATTAATTTAAATTTAATTTTTGGATTGAATAAGGTTGCGAGAATTAATACTTTCACAATTCCTTAATCATTTGCATGCTTGTACTAAAGCGACCACATTCACTTAGAATTGGCACAGCTTAACTAGTGTATGTATACTACCCAGTTGGCCACGACTTTAAGACATCATATCAATGACATGTGCACGACAATGTTAAATCCTCGACGACAAATGTTGGACAAAGTCGCTTATCTTGTCGCAAACGATTACATAGCGACAATGTCATAAATTATTGACTTCGCTGGGATTCGATCTGTTTATAAGTTTTCGCGATTACTACCCTGCTGCTGGATTACCTAAAACATCGACAACAAGAGGCCAATATATTCATTTGACAAAATATAAGACATTGCCGCTCATATTGTCCTCAACAAAGTTGGATTGTCATTAAAAGTATTTAATAGAGGACAAAATGCAAGAATTTGTCGCTCATATAGTCGTAAACGAGGATTTACTTAAATTGTCGATTCGAAAACCTAATCGACAGAAAACAATTCGTACAAGAATTCTACAAGAATCGTTGATGAGAATGTCGTCCATGGCAGTCTGGCCAGCTTGGTACAGCCGTATCTGTGTGTATGAATAAACTTATGTAGGTTTGCATTTGTATCTTTTGATACAATTTCGAATTGTCCTCATATTTCTTTATTATTCAACATTGGCTGACTTGATACTCTTCATGTAATGAAAGTTAATTTAAGCAAACACTTAATACACAAATGTTTTTCATTTGCTTACAGAAATCGTACACACTACACACACGCACACTTTATGCTAGTGATGGAATCGTGAATAAATTTGAAATCATGATCATAAGCGTCCGCCATCATATTAAAGTTACTCAAGCATGATCTTTAGTTATGTCTGACGCTCATACTTGGCCAAGAAATTATTGAATTTAGGTAAAACAATTTTAAATTTCTAATAAAATTTCGAATGAACATTTTATTGGTATGATTCTGGGAAATACAAAAAGTATCTTAAAAGGCTCCGAAACATCGTATACGATATGTATAATTTCTAGGCAGCAAAAATAAGAATAAAGATGTTGTCAAATCTTTAGCATCGTTATGAGATATGTTTTGCTTTTGGCTTTTTCGTACGACTCGCCCTTCTGGCCATCTCTAATTTATACTCACAAATATCCATACATACATACATATATTTAGTTAATTTCCTTTTTGAAATGGAAACTGAGCAAAATATATACAAACATATAAATATAAAAATATTCATTTCACTGTGAAATTAATATTTATTAGTGAACAGTAAACAGACGCTTACTGGTAAGGCATGAAATAAATAATTAGACCCGTAAAACACACTCACGCACCAGTTTACACAAGTATGTCTAATTGTTAAAATGCACAATGGGCATTATTAAACTTATTGAATAGTATTTTTTTTTCTTTCAAAAAAATACAATGATTCTTTTTAAAGATTTTCGTATGAAACCAAAAGAAAAGTAAACTGTATCTTATACTTCACGTATTCTAAATGCAATTGATAATGAAGCATTTCGAAGTATGTAATTAGACAATATTATATTTAATATGAAAATTATTTAAAAAAAATATGAATAACACTATTCGGTACTATATGAAGAATATTTCAGTATAATAGTAAAAATTTTTATTCGAATAGATAATTATAATAAGCATTATTCGCACAAAAATAATCGATTAAAAATTATTCGAATTCATATATTCGATTCAAAATTGTTCACATGAAGTTAATAAAAATTATTCGAATGCATATATTCGACTAAAAATTATTCACATGAAGTTAATCGCAGAGCATTCGTGAAAACTATTCAAATAAAATTATTCGAATAATAATTATTTGCATTATCTGATGACTATTTAAATAGATTATAAGCATACAAGTATTTTAAAAGAAATTATTCGATAATTATCGAAATGGAAACAAAAAATTAAAAAATATGTTAACAAAACAAATAATTTTTGTTAATTAATTAAAAACAACAGGAAGAAATAAAATAGCACATGATGTAAAAAAAACTCGTAGTAATATGCCCAATTAATTTTAAATTAGCGATATTTCGTAACTTCTCGTATTCGATTTTCATTTATGATTTGAAACAATAAGACTTGAACCTACCGATTTTTTTCTCTGCAGCGTATGCTCCACCTTTAGACAGAAAGCGGTCTTGTGGTGTAGAAGTTCCTCTCAGATTACAATATATTTGTAATGATAAACAATATTTAATCCTGCTATCAATCCTGCCATCATCAGTTGAACCACGCAAAATTAATTTCATTCTGTAGAATGCCTACGGTCCATATATTCTGCTTTCTGTTACAATAGATATAATTTAAGAGTGTATTTATGTTTATGGTCCTTCAAACCGTAATGCAAAATCGGTGTTTGTCATGTTAGCATGCAACAGGTGCCACAAAATTGCTTACTGAAGAAGTGCGGTTTCCAAAATGCAAAGGTCAAATTTGAGTAGACAATTTTTATACAAATCGCTCAAATAAAACCGTGAAAAGCCTGATGTAATCTGACATCAATACTATGTCGAGAGTCTTCGCTTTTGACCCAATTCCACTTTACATCAGCTGTCATCAATGGAATTATTGAAATTATTATACATATTTATATTTTCTACTTTCACTTGTTTCGTTTTTAGTTTAACTTTTTGTTATTTTATTTCTTATTCTAATGTTGGTCCAGTCTGCTTAATTAATTCATCGCACTTCAGCTACGTCACAATCCATAAAAAAGGCAGCACAAAGTCAACATAAGTGTCATCAATATGATATACACGGAAAAAATTATCACCAAAACATTTTCAAACAAAAGTTTGACTAAAAATAAAATTAATTTTCAGTAAATGTTCTTTACATAATCAATGGATTGTCTTATTTGGGACGCAAATACCAAAAACAACAAGAAAAACTGTGTCGTAAAAAACCCCGATAACGACATACACAAAAATAACAACATCAACAATGATATGAAAAGGAATACGATTGTGCAAAGTTTGTTTACTGACGATTTTTGATTGAATCAACTCGTTAATGTTGTTGCGTTAATTCTCATTAAATTTTTTATAGTCTTTAGATAAACATTCAGACTTGAACACATTTAACAAAGTTAAAACTCATAAATGCTTAATGGATGATGATGATGATGAGCCAGACAAAAATTTTGTTTGATATATTACAAAAACTCCAGTAAGTATTTTTCTTTTTGTTTAATATTTGTTAGTATTTTTAGACTGATTGTTTTTTAAATTCAGACAAAAATATTGTTTGATATTTTTCAGAAAGTCCAGTAAATCTTTTTGTTTGACTTAGTAAATTGTTTTGCTTAAAATTTGTAAATATTTTTAGACAAATTGTTTTATGGATTTAAACAATTTGTTCACTGGAAAAACAACACATATTTTTCAATGAAATTGTTGAGATATATTTGTCTATATTACAAATTTGCTTGTAGGTCCGTTCCTAGGCAAAATATTTACTATTTCATTGAATTCCTTTATAGAAAATGATATTTAGTTTTTCTGTGTACATTAGCTTGCTTCAATATTTTGTCTGTGCATGTATGCTGTGCTGACTAAGTTAAAAAAATAAACTTGCATATTTTATTATTAGCTCTGCCATATTTATGATGATAAGTATACACAATGCAATGTCATGTTTTTTGACTTTTTAAACATGAGTTTAAACACAAAAATAAAATATTAAGAATTGTATTAAAATACAAATTCCAAGCATGATAACATTGTCTACTTGTTGATTTTATAAATATTTTACACTTTAATAATATATAATAGGTGACATCGTATTAATGTCATTCCAGTCATAGCATTGATGATACTTAAACTGATGACATTTGTCATAGCATTAATGTCAGAATTCTGATGATAGGGCGTCATCAATGCGATGATATATTTTTCTGTGACTGTAAGTGTTTTTCATATAAATTTTCTACTGAAACGTCTGTGGTGTAGAACCAGAACTTGAGTATGACGTATAACAACTCCAACTCTACGACTGTGTCCTTGTTTAGCAAACAAAGACATTATTTTGTAAAAATTATTTTGTCTTTCTTTTGAAAATTCACTCTTATCTCCTGCTATGTTTCGAGTTATGTTGAAGTACTGTATTTCTTTATGTGCCATCAAGCCCAGTGTGCTTGACTTCTATGCCTACAACAGCGCTGGTGGTGTTTAAAGGGGGTAATAGGGTGCACAGACATGAAAAACGAAGCGTTCATCGTCTGAAGGGGTCTAGTCTTTTGTTTTTATTAAAAATAACCCAAGAATAATAAGAAGCTGGAAAAAGCGTCAGTATAATAATGCCCTTATAAAGTGTATATCGTTATGTGGAATGCAAAAGGGCCCATCATCATTTTTAAAAATTTTTCAGGAGAATAAAAAAACTTAATAAAAAGCAAGCTATTGTGATTGTAAAAACTTTTCTTTAAGGATAGTTTCATTAATTCAGACTTTATTAATGATACTAGGTTCCTAGAAGAAATCGATTTTATAATCGCAAAAGTTTTTTATCTGTCCTGATTTTATTTTTTAATATGATGATAGGCCCTTTTGCATTTTATGTGATGATATGCAAGTATATAAGAGTATTTTTTCTATACTACTTGCAAATGAAATCATTTATTTTATTTAACATTTAGCATAAGTCTGAATAAATGTTCATTCATTTGTTGTTCACTCATACTCGCACTCGTCCGTCGTGTGCATACAATAACATAGCGTCACAGATTTCTGCACAACATTCCAGAAGGGTAAATATGAAATGGATGGCTGCGTTATTTATCTAATATTTGTTGAATGTCTATCTGTGGCAATGCCTTACTCGAGATGAAACTAAAAGAAAGTAAATGAAGATTTAATCCGTTTCGTTAATTATGGTTTCGGTTTTTTTTCGTTTCAGTAATAATTTTACTTTTGCTTTTATTTTATGACATTTTTTCATTTATTTTATTCTATTGATGTGGCTGGCTGCAATACTGTTCACTTGGTTGCCATCGTCATCTTAGGAATATTTTTATATAAATTATTATTCCTTTTTGGATTTTTTTTACGTATGCTTTATTTAGCATTAATAGCTGTTAATGGATTTGTGGAACATGTACACATGTACTATATATAATTAATACTTGGTAAGTTAGCCCAAGGACGGAAATAAATGACTTGAAAAATTTGTTATAACGAGGATGTTCTATTAGAATTATTAATATTATTGTTATTACTATTTATTTAATCATTTTTATTAAAAGCTTCTATTATTTTCTTATTATAAGCAGGGCTGGGATTTTCATGCAACTACAAATGGCTTTTAAGCGCTCAAGAAATGCACCTAAATATTAAATATGCAGAAAAATATGCATTTACATACAAAAGTTATCCGGTTTCATAAAAGAAATCATTTTGCTGCAGAGTATTATAAAAACTCTTACATTGACAAGTCACCCTCATTATATATAAAATTCCTCAATATTATATACATCTGTGCGCATACATATCTGCTTTCGAAAATATTCATCAAAATCTCTTAATACTCATTTATCGTTATAAACTTATTTTTTTGAATTGATTGAAATTTGCCGTAAACTAAAGCATAATTTTACTACTTTAACCCAAACATTAACTACCAGTAGAAACCAAAAGTATTTTAGAATATATTATTTACATTTGACTTTATAAAGTTATAGAAATTTTACGATTTCTGTAGAAAATAAGACAGTTTAAAGCATTAAATCATAAAATTGAAATAAATTTTTAAAAGAGCTCAAATATACTCAACCATTCGTACAAACATAAATATAAAATGAGTAAAAGTTGAGCAAAACAAATTAAAATGACAGAAGGTATGAAGAAAACGGCAGAGTAGACTATTAAATGAAATCCTGCATCTAATCTTTCAGTGTGCATTTAAAAGATTTAAAGGGTTATACAAAAAATAAACATTTCCTTGAAATAAATATTCATTCAATCATTACAACACCCTACGAACTATTTTGTTTCTTAAGGGAGATGTTTACGCTATAAAAGAAAATTTATTTAGAATTGATTTTTATGAGAAGAAAAACAATTATAATAATAATGAATAAAATAATGATTTACGTTTCAAAGAAAAAAGGTGCGGTCAGACGGAACAAATATTGGAAGAAATTGATGTAACTTACAAAAATTTATAATTTGTTGTTAGTTTAAGATAAATATAAATATAATATCAAATATAAACATAATATAAAAGTGTAAAGGAGCCCTATTCTTTCGCTACGCTGTCCATCTGTCTGTCTGTCTATCTGCCTGTCTGTCCGTATGTCTGTCACAGGCTGTTTTCTCGGGAACCGTAAGAGCTGCGGACCTGAAATTTTCACAAAATATGTAAAGCGTTGGCTGCTACAACAACAAATATATGCCAGCTAAAAACTAAAGGGTGTTCTAAAGCGACCAACGAATAATGTAGAAATATTAATGTAATATACAGACACTTACACTGTAAAACATTACTTAATATTTACGATCATATATTGTCTAAATTTGTGTTGAAAATTTCTCCATGTCCAAAATTACATCGATTTTGTAGTTATTTTATTAAAGAAAAAACATTTCAAATTAAACATATTTAGTCCAAGTGGAAAAGATGTAAAACATAGAGTATAATACGGATATGGCTGAATGGTAGATACGTCAGACTATCAGTCAGGAGGTCGCGGTTCAAACCTGCACACAGCCAATCGCTTTATTTTAGTAAAAACATTTTGTTCAAAAATAATGCGTGTGTAATTTTAGGTCGATAATAATCTGAAAAGTGCTGCCGACTATTATCGACCTAATTTTCAACAAAAGTGTTTTCGAGTGTACATATAGACACTTTAAATTTTCAAAGTTAGTGTGAATTGATGTAGAAGAATAGACTACATCAATTAACACTGATTTTGAATACAATAAAAAATAAAATGTAATTAATGTAATTTTAATGTAACGTAATTTACACAATTTGCTGTATCTTGGAAACAGTAAGAGGTAAAATCACCAAAAAGAAAATAAAAGCGCAAAAACTAGATAAAATCGGCAAAAACCGAAAAAAAAAATTCCCAAAACTGAAAAAAGCGCCGAAACTAAAATAACTCGCTTAAACTAAAAATATCGTCAAAAAGCGTAAAAAAAACTTAAAAAAAACAACAAAACCAAAATATCGTTAAAACTTAAAAAACGGCAAAAGAATTGCAAAAAACGAAAAATCGACAAAAAAAAACAACGAAAAAATAACGAAAATGAAAAAAACCTCGAAACCAAAACAAACAAAAAATCGCCAAAACAACGAAAAAACAAATAAAAAACAAAATCAAACAAAAAGCACAACGAAAAAACTGCCGAAATGAAAAAAGGAGCACAAACGGAATATGAAATACATAGGTGTATTCGTACGGAACCCTTCGTGTGCGAACCAAAGTCGCACTTTATTTAATTTATTTTAATATATATATATATATATATATATATATATATATATATATATATATATATATATATATATATATATATATATATATATATATATATATATATATATATATATATATATATATATATATATATATATATATATATATATATATATATATATATATATATATATATATATATATATATATATATATATATATATATATATATATATATATATATATATATATATATATATATATATATATATATATATATATATATATATATATATGTATCTAATTTCACTCCTTAATGTACTTTTATCAGCAGGGAGCCATTTATATGGCTTAAAAAATGTGTTTTCGTGTTATGGGTCTTTTGCTAACTTTCTTAAAAACGGAGCGGAAAACTCCCCTTCAGCGGCACTAAAACGGGCTGAAATGTCCTACAAAAATATTTGCCATAAATGCCATAAAATTCAGAAATCCTTTAAAACTTAAAACGATTTTAAGGGTTAATTTCGTACTTATTCACAATTAGTTTTCGGCATAGGATATCTTCTAAGCTTTACGTTTAAAATAAAAGATGTGTTTAGCTTTTTTATGTAAAACACCACGAGCAACATTTTTGTAGAACATTTCAGCCCGCCATATTACAGCTGTAGGCGAGTGTTTTGTTCCTTTTTTTAAAGTGATAAAAAGACCCATACATGGACGAGTTAGAGGGTTAAGGTGTTTTATAAAAATTTTCATTGTGGTGTTTTGCATATAAAAGCCGAACATATCTTATACCTTAAACGTAAGGCCTACAAGATTTCCTATGCTAAGTCACTATAAGTATGTGCAAAAGGGGAGGGGGGGGGGGGGGGGGGGGAGGGGGGAATTTAACTCCCTTAGCCGATTACTATAAAACTTTTACAACGCTCTAACAGTAAAATGTAATGATAACAAAAGCAGGCAGTGACACGCCCATACATTGAAAGTATTCATTTTCAACAACTTTTACCCAGCCGATTTCTATGAAACTTTATACACACGTTGAGCTTATCTGACTATGGAGTTACAAAGAAAATATTACTTCAATTTTGATCCCTCTAAAATGAATGTTATAGGTTTGTAATATTTTCTCTTTTCACCGGTCACAACTCAGGAACATTTTGTACCATTCCCATTTTCACCAGTCATAGCACAATTACGTTCTACAATTTATACAACATTTTCCGGAATGATTATTAAAATGTTTTTTACAATCAGCTTCGATGTAGTTGATCTTAATATATAAACATTTAAGATCACATACATATTTCCACGAAATTAAACTTATTGTCACGTGCGACACCAAGAAATTATGCTTGTTTGTTCCAAGAAAACGTAAGTTTGCTTTTCATTCTTTATATATTGGCGGTAGGCCGTAAGTAGCTCCACTTTAAGTAAAATTTTTGAAAGGTACACAAAATTTGACGACGTAAGCCGAAACAATGTAAATCAATTTTTATTTTTTAAGCATTCTTAAAAGCAAAAGAAAAAGATCAAAATTTCTTATAAAATTTTTATATTTTTGGATTAAACTTTTATGATATCTCTGAAAGTACTGAGCAAATTTAGAAATAATGTTTGCACGGCCTCAAGATTTTGTTGCTGTCGAACTTTGCTTTTTTTTTCTTTACTGAATAGGGAAATCCGTTCCCAAGTTATGCTACTAAATGTAGTGAAAGTGCCTCTGTTTTTTACATAACGCTATATCGTGAAAACTACAGCTGATGGAAAAAAATTAAGTGCAGATTCGCATTCAGCGTTCTAAATAACTAAAGAAACAACTTTGATTTCTAGCGAACGAAAAAGTTTTTCGAAATTTGTAGATAAACATGTGTTATCGGTGTTAAATAAATGAATATGAAAAAGGGGACTTTTCTGTGGAAAAGGTCATATATGAAAAGTGAAGCGTCTTAGAAGCCTGTTTTTCCAATGCTAGTGTAAACGCTTTCCTAAACATTTTTTACAAATAAAAACTAAAGAAGTCACATAAACTTTTCTGCAAAACTTTTATATTGTTGGCAATGGGATGTTGATTATTCAGGAGTATGACTTTTATTATATGTAAGTTTAAGAATATATAAAACGAGGCACGAGGGTGGTCAGAAAATTACTCGACCAGCTGTAACATTTTTATAGCTGAAATAGAAAAAAAATGGAAACACAACCAGCTCTTCTTCTTACAAAAGGTAGCGATTTGAATCAAAAAGACATTGCACTGTATCTTCTTCTATTATTTGCCACCTCCTCCTTCACTAAATAGACTTGGTTTCATGGGCGTTGAAAATTTTTGTATAATAAAAAATCTGATGAATCTATTGAATTCAGAAGAAAAATGTGAGATATTCGAAAAATTCCTTAATACACCCTCGTTGCATTGCCATAAATACTGTCGTAAACATTTCACAAGACGAAAGTAAAAAATAAAATTAAAACCAAACTGTAAATTTTATTTCTCCACCAGCATCTGATTGCTGCTGGTACATTAAAATTATTTTAAACTAGAAATAAACCCTTGAAAATAGAAATGGGGGAGCAATTCTTATAAAAATAGCAAAATATTTCGCAGGGAAAACATCTCATATCGATTGTTATTTATAAAATCGTAAAATTGCAGCTCGTCAAAGTGCCGCCTTGTGTGTAATTGTCGGTTTTTGTTTCTGTTACGATAGCTAAGCAACGCTGTTTGCCTGTTCCGTCTCTGCCTGCCCACCACATCCATTTTCTCTTGTGTAACATTGCATGGCATTTTATGGAAAACTTTACAAAACTGTAAAATCTTTAAAAAAAAGTTACTGGGAAAATTAATATTTTTTCTTTAACTTTTATTAGTTTTTTCTTAGTTTTTTTTAAAGTTATTTAGATATTGCGAATATAGTTTTTATATTTTGCAATGGGAGTTTTTTATTACAACACCTTAGCGCTTCAGAAATGTTCAACGTTACAATATTATCAGCATATAACCAGTCAAATCAGACAAATGGAAAAGAAATAATTTTTGGAGCTTTGGCGTTCCAGTTGAGCTTAGAAATTTATTGCCTTCGAAGACTTATAAAATTTTATATGAGGAATTTTTGTGAAATATTTCAGTCCCTTATCTCGCTGTCGAAGGGGAATTTTTTGCCTCTTTAAAAAAAAAGAAAAGAACTAATAAAATATATACACAGCTTAAACAATTCAATGCCTCTACTAGACACTAGAGGCGCTTGCAACACTGCTCTAACAAAAATGCGCAACAGCAGGGTTGTAAATGAATTAAGCTTTCTATCTCTCTCTCCAACTTGAACACCTGTTCTCTCTACAATATCCCTTTCCCAAAGAATTAATTAATTAACTGCTAGGCATTAATGGCCTGATTGTGTTACTTGTTTTCATAAAAAAAACTTATGGAGAGCCCATTATCAAACTATTACAATATAATGAGGACACGCAAGGCTAATTTCGGTAAACAAATAATAAAACATGACGGTTTTAATTTAAATTTGGAACCAAATTTTTTTTAAATTAAAAATTGTTTGAAAATATCAGATGATTTCTATAAGAATCACTGATTTAAAATTTTTATATTATATTTTTTTCTACACTCTAAGACACTTTTGTTGAAAATTAGGTCGATAATAGTCGGTAACACTTTACCGATTATTATCGACCTAAAATTACACACGCATTATTTTTCAACAAAATGTTTTTACTAAAAAAAGCGATTGGCTGCGTCCATATTTGAACCGCGACCTCCTGACTGATAGTATCTACCATTCAGCCCTAGCCGTATTATACTTTATTTTAAGTTTTTTCCACTTGGACTAAATATGTTTAATTTGGAAGGTTTTTTCTTTAATAAAATAACTACAAAATCGATGTAATTTTAGACAAGAAGAAATTTTCAACACAAATTTAGGCAATACATGATTCTAAATTTGAAGTAATGTTTTAGAGTGTAGTTCGAAGCAATTAAAAAAAAAATTACTCGACAAATAAACATCATAAAAAATTTTTTCCATACACATTTATACCTACTAGAACAGTAGTTATTCCAGATATCAAAGAATTTGGGCAATAAAATTTTGTTGGGTTGTCCACTTCAAAAATAATGCCCCATATGCAAAAATATTGCATATGGGGCATTATTAAAGGAGCAAGGCTATCAATTTGTCATGTATTTTTGTTATGTATGTTACCTCAAACTGCGCCATTCACAAACCGATTTAAGATGTTTTTTCTTTGTTTAAAAGGATGTATTTCCATACATACTCCTTATCAACTACTTCTGCCCAACCAATTCTTATGAAGCTTTGCACAGACATTAAGCTTCTATTTCAATAATACATATTGATTTAAAAAGTGGCAAGTGCCACGCCCATGCAAATTAAATATCGTTTTTCAACAACTTCTACTAAACCGAATCCTATGACACTTTGCATACACATTTAACTATCGTTACAATAGCTAGAAAAGTAAGCAGTGCCACGCCCATGAAAAGTAAATAATCCTTTTAACTAATTCTACTTAACCGATTCTAAGGAAACTTCGGACACAATTAGTACGCGTGAAAGCACAACATTATGATCAAAGTTATGGCCAGTGCCACGCCTACTTTTTAGTCGATTTTTTCCCAAGAATTATTGAATAAAAAATATTAAATTTTGGACAAACTTCACCGAAGAAATCAAAGTGATTTAATTCATTCTTAAATACGGAACTTTAATAAGAAAAAAGATAGAAAAGAAAACAGTTTACTAGAAAAATCTGACTTTCTTAATAAGTATGCTGGGACTTATTAAACTTTTTTTATATATTTACATGTAACGTATAATTATTCTTTCGACCTCTTTAAAACGGCAATTTTCTTTGTGTCTGCTGGCGAAACTCAAGAAAAAGCTGCATAAAACTCCATATACAAAAGATTTTGAGTAAATAGGAGATTTTCAATCTAAAATAAGAAAGATATTTAACTTGCCAGCTTGAAAAAGAAAAACAAAATCATGCGTTTTAATGCGTAAGTGCTAAAGTGTGCTGAAGAGTACAAAGATTTTTGTTTTACAAAAAAATAAAAATAAAAATAAGAAATAAGAAAGAAAAATCCCTTTTAAATACTTGTGCCTACATCAAAGAAATAGTTGTTAAATAAAACAAAAAAACCCTAAGAAGACTTTATAAACATATTTTTCCATTGCTCTCTCTACAACTCGCCGACAATCAGAAATTTTTTATGTCAACATCGGCTGATGTGAATAATCATCACTCTGACTAGACGCAGTATAAAAACCATTGAAATAGAAGAAAAAAATACAAGAAAAACTCTTAAAATATTTTAAATTAAACATTTTTATCAGCATCATTTGCTTAAATATTTCTTTTATATTTTGCAGATTGGACGCAATTGTTTTCCTTTTTTTTCAAGGCATATTTCTTAAATTTATCTTAATAATTAATCTGTCTTGCCTGTTCCTTCATGTCTTTGTAGTAGAAGAGTCTATGTGCCAATTTATTATACTTTATTGTTTTCTAAGCTTAAAAATTTGTTATTTGTAGTTTTAGTTTGAAATATGTTTTAGTTGGCCCATATTTGTCTTGTAGCAACTTCGGGATATGACAAAATAAAATGCCATGAACGAACGAGCGAATGACATCAATTGATATCATCAGCATTTTTCTATACAAATATCGATTATATTTTATACATATTTAATTTTTACTTTTACTTTACTTTAAACTGGCTTTTTTATATCTTCTGCAATATTTCTTTTTTATATATATTTTTTCTTCTTCACTATTTTTCATGTTTTTTTATCTCTTCTGTTAAAATTGTCCTTTTTAGTTCTTGTTTTTGCTATTTTGGCTTAAAAGTCTTAAGCAAAACAGTAACAGTTCAAGCAATAAAATGGAAAATACAGTCTCAATTGCTCTATATTCTATACTAATAAATGCATTTACACATGCACACTGACAAATATATGTATATGTACGAGTATATGTGAAAAAAAAGAAATAAAGGATTAGCTGCCAGTTAAGACGAATTCAAAATACTGTATAAAAAGCTTAGGAGAGAGTTTTAGGCCACTATCTAACTAATAAAAATAGAAGCAGTTAGGATTCACATGGATCCTGAAATAAAACTATATTTTTCGATTTTTTAAAATTTTTGTGCAATTGCTCTGCGAATGATTTTTTGCGAAAAAAAATACACCATAAAGTTAGTATACGGCTTGAGAGCACTATACATCTACTCTCTAAAAGAAAAAAATTATAATAAATGCAGGACGAAATTAAAAGTTATGATCACATTTAGTTTTATCTGGGGCTCACATCGACAAATAAAAAATTTTTATTTGTTAAAATATTTCCTTACAAACATTTATATATCAGCTGAAATAAGACCAGCATTGTTTAAAGTTATGTCAATTTTATCGTAGCAAAATACGACCTACCTAATACGTTCTTCGAAAAGATATCAACCCACAGTGCGGTAGAAGCAAAATTTTTCAAAGGAAATCCGGAATTTTTAAACAGATGATGTTCTTATATCGTTTCAATCCTTCCACAGATGTAAACTTTTTTTACCGTCCTAAAATTTATAGATAAATTAAATTTAAGAATTTTGTTAACGTAACGCTCAAGACATTTTCTTATGATTTCAATATATTTTCTTTAGAACACACATTACATTTTGAATTTAAAACAATTTAGATGTATAATCTTCGATGAGTTTCAACATAAACTCCTTAATTATGCACTAAACAATTGCAATTAAATTAAAAGATATGGATAACACTCAATAAATTTTTTTTATACAAACCATGATTGATTGATGAAACGTTTTGCAATATGATACTATTTAACAAAGTTCACAAAACTTTTCAATATTTAGAAATAGAAACCTACACAGAAAGAAAAACGCCGTACTAAATTCAAGTATTTTCTACTTACTTTGAGTACGACTAATATAAGTACGAATTACACTAAAATGTACTTAAGTGAAGACGAAAACGGGATAATCACGTAAAAAATCTTGAATCAATAACAAAATACTTAAATTGTGTACAAAAATTCTTATTTTAATTACTGCTATTAGTATAAACTTTTTACACACTCGTAGTGTGTTGGTATTTGTTTGCTTGTTGATAGCTTTAGTCGCATGATGTGCTTATGTTGTTGTCTTGTTGTTGGTGCACGAGCAAACAAAAGTTCTTGCACTGCCGACTAATAGCCTACAAACGTCGTATTACATGCTGCTGGCTTATACTGGATTTTAGCCGTCGTTCTTTCTATACCGAGTTAGCTGAGTTGTCTAAGGCGATGGTCTACAAAACATGATGAGTTAAGTTCAATACAAGGAATGAACAAAAATAAATTTAAATTAAAACAAGTAAGTAAAAATATTAAATTTATATAAGTAGTAAAAATAAAAATTCTCAAGTCTGTTCCAGGATTATTAAGTAAGTAACAGTTTGCCTGATTCGGGCTTGATTCAAGCACGCGCGGGATTGATTAAAGTACGCTGTTTAGGATTGATCCAAGTACGCGGCGGATTGATTCAAGTATACAGCGGGCTTGAATCTACATGCAAGACGACATGTATCAGCTACTTGCCGACTATGCCGAGTAATGAAAATAAACAACAACAAAAGCAGAACAGTGAAACATACTCGTACTTAAAATAAGATTTGTTTTTACATGAATAAAGGCTAATCAGGCTAAAATTAAGTACTTTGCACTTGAATATTCCGACTTGAATCAATCTTTCTGTACTTGATTTCAGAAAAACCGGGATTACCGTACTTTTGGCACCGCTTGGGATTAATTTCAATACTTAAACTAAGTAATGTAGCGTGCTAAAAAAAAGCGTAACGCTCAATACAGAAATACAACAACATTTGTCATTTTATGGAAACTGCTTTCAGTTTTGACAAAATATCCTAATGAGTACTTAAAAAGCTTGAAATATATAGTCTTGAGAATTAAAAAATAAAAAAAAATGTAAAGTTTTTGGATACTTGTATCATAATTTCAATGAAACGTAATTCATAGTTCTGATGAAAAATTTCATTGAATTTATGAAATACCGATGAAAAACACCCCCTTATTTATTTCAGCAGTTGTCGACCAAAAGCATACAACAAAAATAGTTTTGTATGATTGTTGTTGCTGTACTCTTTCTTATTATTATACACTCATAGAGCACATTGTTTCGAGAGTGCTGTTCGCTAAAGTAGTCAAGACGTTTCCTACAAAGAAAGTGATGAAAATCTCGAGGTCTGAGTTCGATACTGTCAGCGGTCATAAAGATTAAAAATTGTCTGATGTGCATTAGTGTCTATCGTCCATATTTGTAGCACTGCATTGCCAATAAATTTGAATGGTCAGTAAACAGTTTAAGTTATTGAGTCTACATAATAATGAAATAGTTTCATTAAAATAATGAATTAATTTCATTAAAATGGTAAATAAATTTTGTTAATATAATGAAATTTATTTCATTGGATCAATGAAATTATTTCATATATCCCTTGAAATTTTCATTAAAATGATTTTAACGAAACTTGTTGCATTAATCCAACGATGTGTAGCTTTGGTGTAATTTGAATAAAAGTTTTCATTGGATTAATGTCAAAATTTATAGAATCTATGAAGAAAAATTCTTTTAGTGTATACATCAAAATTTACAGGAGGAGTAAAATTTTATTGGAATCTTTACAACATATTGTTGGTTACCCCCAGATGCATATGACAGCTAAGCTCATCTTTATATTTACCCGAAAGGCTAAAAGAATTTACAAAAACTTTTACGTTTGCATTCTCCTCATCCTACTCAAAATATGTACCAATTACACAAAATTTTGTAAATATTTTTAAATGTTACCAACATATCGCTAAACTTTCCAATAAATTTTCTTTAACAATAGTGCATCCGATAAAGTACAACAGTGCTATTTGCTAAGGATATTTTGTATTGTTAAGGATGTCTGCATGTATTTATGTACGTATATTTGTATGTAACTCTGTATGTATGTGTATGTATAATACACTTACCCATATACAATTATTCAGCTATTCATAGTCATGTTGGAGGAAAACATTAAACGTATTTTTCTTGTGTTGTCTAACGTAAATATATCATCGACATGAATAATAGTCGGAGTCGAGTTAAAGCTCTTATGGTTTGTAGCTCTTGTTTTTATTTCTTCTTATTCTATACTTTTTTTTTTTGTTGTTAGGTTTGTAGGGTAATATAAACATATTTTAGAATTTTTTGTTCCGTGTTCTGTTTATACTCAAACCCAATAGAAATATAAAGAAATGGTTGAAGAAGGAATAGGACATAGACGCAGTCCTCTTTATCAACCATAAGTTGTGTCAACAGTATGAGCACTTGTACATGAAAGTCTATGTTAAAAAAAGTGAAACACATCCACAAACTCCTTTTCAACAGAGCTTAACTGTACGTGTCTATGTATTTGTAGTTGTTTCAACAGACGTAGTACCTTTATACAAACATCAGTACACACTCTTCTGAATGTACATTTTAAAATAAGTAAAAATAAAACGCTAAAATTTTGCTGTACGTTATGAACAGTGTTGAAAATGAATCAATTTAGTTATTTGAATTTACAAATTTTGTACTCGCATGATGTTGAATATAAGATTCCACAGGACTGTTGAAAAGACATCTCCTTGCGATGTTGCCCAAAATACAAAGTATTTAATAGTATTTGACATTTTCGCCCATCCCAGGCAGCCTTTGATTCCGGGCTGACACTCATTTAAGCATAATCAGTCGATAAACTGTCCTTGTATATGTGATCCGAAAAGTAGTTGCAACGCCCAAATATTTTGAAACAAGTAAAAGTAAGAAAATATGAATATGTATATTTTTTTCAATCATTTCATTGATGACAGCTGATGTAAAGAAGGACATAATGAAAATGATGAAAAGTGTCATTGGGTCAAAAGCGATGGTACTTGACATAGCATTGTTGTCTAATTCGATCAACATTATGACCGTTTTTCTATCAGTGACATCATACTGATGACACTTTGTCATTGATGTCAATTAGTTATTTCCCTGATGTCGATGGGTCATTTTACATTGAGTATAGATTTGCCATCAGTGGTATTGATGACCAGCTGATGTAAAGTTTGCCTTCACAATGATGAAAAGTGTCATTGGGTGAACAGTGTCATTAGGTAAAAAATAAAAGATACTTGACATAGCATTGATGTCAAATTATCTCAGCGTTATGACGGTTTTTCTATGAGCAACATCGTATTGATGACATTTTGTCATTAAATTGATGTCAATTAGTCATTTTCCTGATGTCGATGTGTCATTGCATTGTGGATAGATTTGCCATCATTGGCATTGATGACCAGCTGATGTAAAGTTTGCCATCACAATGATGTAAAATGTCATTGATTCAAAAACGATGACACTTGACATAGCTTTGATGACAAGTTACAGCAACGTGATTTTTCGTATTCACGTTGTAGATATTTGAGCGAGATATTCTTTCAAGAATTTTAAAGGCACTTCTAAACTGGTTTACTCGCCTCACTGGTTGGGCGTGAAGCAGTAAACGAGAGAAGAGAACCTGCCCCAAGATAAGCCACGTGGCTGGTTCCCAAGAACTAGGAAGCAGTTCGAGCTCTGGAATTCATATTAGAGGGATCTTTCACTTTTACATGTCGTTGTCATTATAATACTTAGTGATATGTTCTAGGTCCAAATTTAAGGTACTTGTACTTTAAGATAGTTTAAACAAATATTTTTTTCTTGGAAATATTTTTGTCTTGGAAACAAATATGTTGCTTGTGCAGTAAGTGTATTTTGTTAATATTTTTGTTCTTGTTAAAGATTTGTGTGCGGCAAGAAATTGCGGATCAACCAGAGAAACCGCAACTAATTCTTTTTACCAGAAAGTTTTGTGCTACCTAAGATTTGAGGGGTAGAATAGAGGCTAGCAGAAGTGGCTAAATAGTTGGGTGTTTCCCTGGAAAGTAAATTTTCATGGAAAAATAATCGGCAGCAAAGACTTTAAAAAGAGCTCAATGCCTACTACGCATGCAGGAGTTATTTCTTATGGATGTGCGGTATGGTGAGAGGCATTGAGGAAGAATAGTCAACGGAGATTAGTTGCTTAAGTCCAGAAATATGCCTCGCTGGATATCACAGGTGCCCTAAGGAGTACATCTCATGCTGCCTTAGACGTCTTTCTTCACCTACTTCCCATAGAGGATTTTGAAGTGAGAATAGCGGCTAGGGGTTTGCTTAGACTCTTAGATATAGGTTTGGTAACAACAAGTTTAACAGGCCACACACAAAATAAGATACATTTTAGTGGGCAGATCTCCATAGGCCCTGGGTTTGCGGATTTCAAAATCGTTAAAATAGATTTTACCAGAACCCCTTTTGGGTCCAATCAGAGGTTTCGCAGTCTTAACAGACGGATCAAAAATGGAAATAGGCATAGACGCTAGTGATGACGTGTTCTACGGCGACTATGGAAGTCCTCACCAAAACTCACACCTCTGACGATTGTAATAGAGACTGCCGCCAAGCGAAAGGTGTGTTTACCTTTCTCATATGAGTTTACTTCTAAGTTGGCTTGGGAATGTCGCAGTAAGCTAAATCAGCTAAGCAGCATGAACAAGGTTTCCGGATACTTTGGAGTGGTAGGAAATGAAAATGCTGACAAAATGGCCAAAAGGGGGGATAGTACACTCATGGTCGGACCAGAACCGTTTTGCGGACTTGGATTGGATAAAATCCAGGAAGATATTTCGACGGATATCAAGAGTACCGGGGAACACTTCTGGTTCGATCTCTCTGGATTGAGGCATGCAAAGCTAATGATTGGAACGTATAACCAAAATCTGAGAGTACTCACAGGTTTCCTCATACCTCAGCAGACTGGGTATTGAGAATAACAACTTGTGGGGATATTGTGATTACACGAAGATGAAACTCCAGAGCATATCCTGAAGGGCTGTGAAGCATTATGCCACAGTAGATATAGCCAATTTGGCAAGCACCTATTGGATGATTTGGAAATGCCAACCACTGGAAATCCTTAGATTCATCAGGAGAGTGGGTATAAATGAGGTGCTTTAGCACCTGGCAAGAGATACTATAGATATTCTTCGGTCGCAGTGTCCTGTATTTCCCGCATAATTTTAAATTCATTCATTCATTTAAAGACGCTAGTGTCTTACTTATGTAGAGGTTTCGCAACTTCCCGAATGATTGTAACATTTTCCATGCTGAGATCCTAGCGATCCTAACGGCCACGGATTTCGTTGCCAATAATGTCATTGAAGGCGAAGAGGTAAACTTCTACGTATGCAGAGTCAAATCGCAACTAGCTAGCGACTGTAGATGAGCCCTCAGTCTTCTTATGGAAAAATATAGTGTTAGAATATTTTGGGTTCCAGGTCACTGCAATGTCGAGGGTAATAAGACCACCGATGAGCTGACAAGAAGAGAAAGTAATGACTATCGGTTAAATTGCCGATTGCTCACTACTATTAGGAACTCAGTCATTGGGTGATGAATAGGACCAATCGTTCCTCAGGGCATAGAGAGGATTATAGAGTATGGAGACCTATGTGGCCAAAATTTGACTTAGGAAGATCCGAACTAGTGCTGGATATGAATAGGAGGCCTCTAGGAGTTCTGATAGGCACGTTGACTGGTCCTTGCGTATGACAAGAACGGTTCGCTTTTCATCTGTATTTAGAATATTGTAGAAACTTATTTTTCTCAATGGAATATTATTTTAAAATTTTAGTGTTAAAATTATTAATATTAGTTTTATGTATAATAATGGAATTGTATTAATTATAAAAACTCAATGAACATGTTTAGTTGGGGTCGAGAACGAGCACGTTTTATATACTATACGTACGAACATATCAATTGTCATAAATTATTTTGTTAATAAGGAGCTCAAAATTAAACTCTTTTCCAACTCTGGTTAGCAGTGTCATGCTGTTTTTTGTTATTTCTTTCTTTTTATCTATTTGTTGTTTTTCCTGCTGTTTTTCTTTCATTTGTTTCTTAATATTTTCATAATAATTTTATAAATTTATTTCATTATTTTCCATCTAGATTTTTTTTCTATGAGAATTTTTTATTATTTATTTATGCTTTGTAGTTTGTATTTTATTAACAATTTATGAACAAGGTTTATTTTTAGTTAGAGCTCTTTCCCTTTACGACTCATGGCTGTCTAACGTATTTGTCGCTTTTTGTAGAAAATAAAAAGAGAAAATACGAACATTTAGTGAAGGACACATGAGTTTTGTAAGTGGTTTATGGGAACAAAATGAAGCACATAAAAAATTATAATGACTATAATGGAAAATTACTGTACAGGATGCTTTATATACATAAAAGCTAAGGCAAACATAATTGCACATTAAGATAAGCACCGTTGGGAATAATCCAAATTTATTGAATTTTGATAAACTTTGGTAAATGTTATTATTATTTTTCTGTTTCGTAAATGTTTCCAAATTTTTGATTCCAAAAAAAAAATGCTAAAGAATCATAAGGGTCGCAGTTAGTTTCAATTGTGATATTAATATTTTTGTTGTTCTTAATATTTTTTGAGAGTACATCTTTCCCAAAATGTACTACGTAAAATTTGTAGGATTACATATGAAAGCTTAATAAAGCATTTAAAAATATCTATTTAAATGTAAATATTTTACATGAAAACTGCTATTATCCTTAACAAACACATACACATACACATAATATATACCATATAAAAAGATTCATTCCCATATATATTTTAAAGCAACACACACTCATAGTTACCTATACTACCACTTAGACCATATACAAAAATAAAACAAAAGGATCAAAATGATAGCAGAAAAAAATCTGACTAAATTATTAGTTTTGTTTTTAAAACAGTAGAGGAGCACAATTTAGCAAAGCTACACTAGTCATTATGAGTTTTTAATAATACCCAACATAATATTCAAATGTGGTTAAAAAAATTTAATGTTTCAGAACATACACAAAACATGCACACATACATACGTTCATACAACTTACACACAATGTTCACATGGAAAATATTTTACTTTACCAAAAAATAAAGCTAAAAATTTCTTTTTTATGTGGCAGATTTCGAATTCATATTACTGCTGTCTTCATTGTTTTAACACATAAAAAATATACATATAAAACTATTAAACAAAAGAGAAAATGTTTATTAAATATTCATATGTGTTAATAGATGAAATGTTAAATGTAAATTACGTTAAAAAATTTTTCCATAAAACATTAAACATTTATGAAAATATTGTTGAAAACAATTTATTAATAAATCTGAAAGTAACTTATAAATTTATATACTATACATAAGTTTACAGATGCATGAATTTTACAAAAGTGTGTATGGACAAATATGTGCACATATGTATATACCCAGCAAAAACTTTGCTCACTGTTTGGCAAAAAAGTATATAACGATTTAAGTCATAATTACTTACAAATTGACTCGATAACTACTTATTTTGATTTGAAAAGTCCAAAAAATAAGGGGTAGCCCCTACAAATGTATTTACATTTTCACATCATTTAACTACTAGTTACTCTGTGGCTTACTTGAAGCTAAAAATTAAGTAGTCAAATAAACAAATCAAAATGAAAAAAAAATTGTATACACATTGTATTTTATTTATATTTTTAAGTTTTTTTTTACCCAGCTGGGATATGAACCTGTGCTCGTTCAGATTTGAAGACAAGTTCTCTACTCACTGAGCTATTGTTGACTTATAAGTTTAAGCGACATAAATTATTTTTTATATACAAACACATGTTGACTTCAAAATTCGTTGTCTACTTTATTTAGTAATTCATATCAATAAATTGTAACTACTTTCAGATAATGAGAAAAATACGTACCAAAATTATTAAAAACTAGGCAGTAGTTCTAACTTGAAGTATAGTAAAAAGATATATAAGTACCACTCATTACATTGTAACCCATTAAGAAAGTAGTACCAATTACAAAAATTAAAAAAGTTTTTGCTGGCCATGTATGAATTTGTGTTGAAACAATAAAATTTATAAACGAAAAATATTGAATATAAAATTAATATATATTAGAAATTAAGAGATCAATATTTAGCTATACCGGGTCATATACACCCTTCATCAATCTATTCCTACAGGGAAGAGAACCTGTCACAAGTCACACCCTTCATCAATCAATTCCTAGAGGGAAGAGAACCTGTCACAAGATAAGTCACGAACTAGGTTCCCGAAACTAGTAACCTGTTCGAACTCTGGAACTTTATATGAGAAGGACTTGTCAATTTTACGTGGCGTTGTTATTGACATGACTAAAATACTCAGTTATAGATTGCAGATCCAAATTTGAAGTACATGTCGTTCGCTAATACTAGTAAAATCACTGTTCTTTAATAGGAATATTGTTGATTTTGGAAAAAATCGTGATGAAACTTAAGGGTCCTTTGTTAAGCTTTTTGTTCTTTTTTCGTCGCTCACGACTCGGAAACATATTGTACCACTTCCATTTTCACCAGTCATAGGACAAGTACGTGGAATACAATTAATACTAAATTTTCCACAGGGCAGGATGTATCTACTCGCATATGTATAAAAATTAACACAGAAAATATGCCAATGTAAAATCAACATGCCGCGATTTTAATTGAGAATTATAATGACTTATAAGAAATAATTTGTTGCTTAAGTGTGTTGGTGTTTATTTGCTTTGTTTATTTACTACAATGCCCTGTTGTGTGACTTGTTGTTGTTGTTTATTTTGTTGTTCGTGTTGTGTAAATGCAAATAGCCGACACACAGTACCAGCGAAAATTTCCTGCTGTTGATTTAAAATTACCATTGTTACATATTAACTTTAAACGAAAAATTATTAATCTTACCCTGTATATCTTTGATTTAATATTTTTTACTATTAAAATAACATTGTTATCAACTTTACATTTTATTTTAAATCAACATGACTATAACTTTCTACCATGCAATTGGCCCGAGTTCAGCCATCTAACGACAACTTTAACACATAACGTTAGTCAAATAACTAATAAAATAGATAAATTAAATTTATGTTGCTTTGACTTGAAATAAATTGTATTCAACATGATTCTTCGTGTTGTTTCAATAGCAAATTCACATTGTTTTCATCTTGAACTAACTTTGAATCAACATAATTCTTCGTGTTATTTCAGTATCAAATTCACATTGTTTCAACTTGACTTAATTTTAATGCAACATGATCCTTATTATTATTTCTCATATCAACATGAAATATAGTTATTTTAAAAGGAAAACTGTTGTTTGGAGGTTACAATAAAATCATGTTGAATTAACATGAAATAACTATGAAGCAAAATCACTACCGAAAAATATTAAATGAACCTTGTTTTCGACGATCTTAAAATGAGATTTTTCTGTGTGTACCTCATAACAGCCCCAACGACAAGACCGATAGTTTCGAAAGTCTGAAACCGTTTTACTGACGATCGAAAACTGTAAATAAGTTTATTTACTTTTTTTAACTATTCATAGGAAAAGGGTTCCCTCAATAAAAAGTAATTTTAAATTTTTCTATATCTGAACAACAACAATAGTGAGGCTCTCAAAATTTTATTGGAGCTATTATCAGAATTAATTACGTTTTTTTTTTCTTTTTGGCATACTACTCCACTCGTCAGTGTCAACCTATGTATGTCCTATGTTATTGCATCCGGTAGTCGGTACTAGATTCAACCCGTCCCAACATATGCAAGTGTAATGGCTTCCGAAAAAAACGTTATTGTGTTCCGCTGTGCGCGTTAAAAATTAAATAGATGTGGTTTTTCCTCATGTTCCTTAGAATATTCATCATGTCTAACTTCATTAAATATAATGTTACGAACCCTAGCACATCTGTATAATCACTTTAAAAATAAATTTATCTATTTCTTTGGAACGCAATTGTATATTGAAGAAATTACGAACGGAATGTCAAACTTATATCCTCAGTTTTCAGCTGTAATGGAGCGCATAAAAATATATTTGAATACACTAAATAAATTCTTCATAAATATTTTATATATGAACATATAATGAAAATAAAATGATGCATGTAATCAAACCATTTAAGTTTAATATGATAATTGTTATAATAATAATGAAAAATATGTTTTTAAATTTAAATTATTCAAAAACTTAAATGTTTTACATAATTTAACAACATTTAAATAATGTAAAGTTCAATTTTGCAATGACTTTTTCTGTAGTCGGTCTCATTTTCCCTATTAAAATTAAGTGTGATAAATTACAAATAGTGGTTCCAATAAGACAAAAAATGCTAATAAATGTGTATCTTTGAAACCTGCGATCCAATAACAAAACCATGTATGTAAAACTCCTAGAGAAGGACTTAAGGTTTCAGATTAATGAAATTTTAACAACCCTGTTGAAACACATGGTGAGCTACAGGTTATCTCGGATATAATTAACTTTGTTGGGCTCAAAACTTTTACAAATATTATCCGATTTTAATGAATTAAACTTGTTGTAAAGTTTATGAATATATAAAGATAGTACATATATTTTATTAGGATATTCTTTAATATTTTCAAAGATATTTGGCTTTGAATTTAAAAATTTTGATTTTTGGCCTCGACCTTGTTCCTTATTTCGTAAATATCTCCGGTATTAGCATCGCCAAAATTTTTAAAAAAATATTTTATGATTTCAAACACAATCCTTGATAATATGCAGAAATTTTTTAGTTATCTCAATTCATGCAACCTGGAAAAAACATTGTTTAAAAATAATTTTGTTTTTCTTTTCAATGCTTGAAAAGAATAGACTTCAAAAATTACTGCAGTTTCAATTTTCAATCGATAAAAGAATGCACGCCACATCCAGCATTGGACGAAAATGGTGAATTTTCCTATGAAATTCATCGCTTTAAAAAAAAAATAACGCCCATTGATTTTTCAAATTTCCGTACAAAATATATTAGATGTAAGGAATTTATTATTTGACATATTGTCATAATTTTATTTTGAATGTGACTTTTCAAAGTTGTGGTTGAAGTCTACTGACGATTTGGTAAAGCGCCAATGAAATGCATATAGACAATGCTTAACTATCAGCAAATAGAATTCATTTATATTCGATATAATTAAGTTATGAGTTTAGTCGAACTGTATAGGTTTTTATAAAAAGAAATTTTAATTATTTTGGCTTGAGTTCGGTTTTAATTTAGTATTAGTATATTACTTATACGTATACAATTTTGTCCTAAAAAATTGGAAATTCGCATTTTCTTCAAATTTTTTATTTGTAATTAAAAATTCATAAGAAAAAGCTTAAGAAATAGTAGAGAAATAAAGATTACAAAACACTTAGTACTATTTTTATGCAGGTAAATAAAATGCTTCTGAAAATTTAACTATTTTTAGAAAATCTGCTCTCTAACTCGCTCCCCTTTCTCTCTCTCTCTCTCTCTCTCTCTCTCGCTCTAAAGCAAATAAAATTTTTATAGTTAAAATAGTCTTATTTCCATTCAATACATTCTCCTATCTGGCATATAAAATTTTCTATGTGATTGAAGCACTTGTCTAAGCATTTTTTTCCATTCTACTTGAAATATATCTAAATTATATTTTCTGAGTGCATTAAGGGATTCTTTGATGTACAATTTCAAATTATTCTTTAAAAATATTTGCAAGAAATTTATTAGCTTTAATAATTTTGTCCATCTTTTCAAGTCGAAAGAATATGAAAAACTTGTTGTATATTCTTAATAAACATATTGACACAACCGTGACAAGCCTTTATAATAATACCAGCATGAAGAACAGGAAGAGACATCGACGACAGCAAAAATAAATAAAATGTATGTTTTCATATTTATTTGAAGGCTGTTTCCTTCCGCCTTTGCGCCCCAAGGAAGAGCAAATAAATAAAAGAAAACAATAAACGCACAAACAAATGACTGTAAAGAATACGTTCGTACATACATACATAGTATGCATTTATGTATGTGTGAGTTAAAGTAATTTTTTTAATGATGTTTTTAAAGGTGGGAGCTTCCCTTTCTACACTCACACTTATGAGAAATAAAATTAAAAAATGATATCATTATCAATGTGTATGACAGTCATCATCACCGTCTTCTTCGTCATAAGTTTTACCATCCTTGCCATTGTAATGGCTGGTGGCTGACAGTCATCATAATTGTCAGCACACGGCCATTCGTCATCTTCTAAAACATTGTCATGTCACACAGTCACACAATCATATTCTGACGAGTATAAAAGCATATACATAAATATAATCTTACTTACACTCACACCCTGTTGTATGCAAAGTGATGATGAGTTCTTTTTCTACGTCTTATACTACTTCAGCCACTATGTAGTCCTTGCTGTTATTGAAACGATAAATGTTGAAATCTAAAAGAATGTTGAATTGTTGAGTTCATTTCAGTTGTTGTATTCATTTGGATTGTATTCCGCTGTAAAGTGTTGACTTCGCATGTTGTCAGCGTATCCTTTTCAGGCACGTCGTCATACTGAATCATTTTTTTTAATTTATGACATTTTCACAAATAACGTGAAGTAAAACGGTTGTAAGGAAACCATATCTTTTGGCCAGTACGAGATATTGACAGGGAATTGAAAAATAATTTAATTTTTAAAGTTATTTGAAGTAGAGCAAATTAAACTTTATTTGTGCTGCTATTTAAATGTAGCCAAATAAACTAACATAAAATTTTTTAAGCTTTTAAAATATTTCATAAACTCAACTGCAGAGCTTTTTTTTTAAAATAACTACTTGCATAGACACACAAGGTATGAACAAAGTCTTTTGCTATTCCGCCACGGACATGGTAATATTAATCCGCACAAAAACATCAATGTGAAAATAAGGCCAATTGCTTATCTAAAAATTTCGGCCGTAAAAAGTACTCAGTTCAATACAAGGACTAAGTTATCGATAGGTACAATGCCATCTCATTTCTAGGCAACCTGTAAGCTTGCCAACATTTTTCCCATAATTCTTTCCCATATTAGAAAGGCCAAACAGATATTGGTTTCTCTAGCTATAGTGGAAGTACCCCATAATATTGATGAGTGAGTGTGTCAGTGAATAGGTGCTAAAATATGCACTTTTTACTTTTATGGTAGAACTTTCATGTTTCAAGTTTCATTATTTTATGATTAAGTGGAGCAAAGTTATAAGGGTGTTGAAAACAGCTCCAATGGTTTCAAGTAATATATACACTGTGTGGCCGGAACTTGTACCGTTCCACCATGTAAGCTCCGGCCATGTACGCACCTAGGTACCCGGGTAACTTTGGCGTTTTCAACCAAATGTTTTTGGTTGAAATTGATCATTTTGAATTTTTTTATGTATATTTTTTGTAATTTAAGTAAGAGAGCAACACTCAAAATATTCTGTACGTAAAATTAACTGAAATTATAATATAAAATAAATGAAAACTCAATTAAAATCAATTTACTTACTTTTCTTTTAAATTTTACAAAAAGTTTATTAAATTTTAAATACTAAAAAATTAAGTGACTTAAAACCGCAAAAAATAATAATTGTTTCTTTGTTCGGATCAATTTACATGACACAAGAACTAATGGCAACTTCCGTAAAAATAAACATGTTTCTCTTGTTTCTACTATTTTTACTGTTAAATAAAGTTCCGTAAAAACAAATGACTTTTACTTTATTTTTAAATAAACTAACATCATGTTAAAGGCTTACCCCCATATGCAAAAAAATAAAGTGTGTTTGAAATGTATGTTAAAACCGGGTATACTATGGAAATTTTCTTTTAACATACATTTCAAAGACGCTTTATTTTTTTTTTGCATATGGGGGTTATTGTTTAGTATCTTTAATTATTATTATACTCATTTTAATTTTTACTCACTCTTTTTTATTTTAATTTCCACATGGAATCGAACAAAGCTCCTTCAGGTTTGAAGTCCAATGCATCAACCACTCGGCTAAAGCACAGTATGTAAACCAGCAGTACGAACTCAACATAAGCTTACCCTTAAACTACTTTGCTTTCAAAAAATATTATTTCTTTTATGCATTTGACATTAAGAATTAAAAAAATAATTTAATTCTACCTTTGATCTCCCGGTTAACAGTCTATCACTAATAGTATATCTACTAAATTACCGGTTTTAAATGAATATTCATTTATTTTACAATTTCAGCTAATTTTACGCACACAATGTTTTGAGGGCTTGTGAAAGTGTTATTTTCAGTACTTATAACATAAACAGCAGGCAATATTGAACGCAACTGAAAATCCGTAGTATTGTGTACTTTTTTCAAATGAATGTTGAAATTAGTTAAATATAAAATTGCTTAGAATTTTAAATGTTTGTTCATTTAAAAATGACTGCACGGAATACTTCTTCAATGCAGTACATTCAGTTACTGTAATAATATTTTGAGTGATTTTAGTCTCAACATACTTAACTACGCACCAAGGTACCCGTGCACCTGTACATTATTTATATGAGAATGCCTCTATTGTAATTATATATTTTTAAGTTGTTAGTAGCTCTGCATAAATATATAAAAGTCTATATAAACGATGTAGACGGCGAAATATCTAATATATTCTGGGCGCGAAAAACAAAAAAAAACACCTTCTCTTGCGCTGCAAGGTACCCGGGTACCTATATGGAAGTTGCGTAGAGAAAGTTGTAAAATATATATGAGATTGGCAACAGATATATATTGTCAACCACATATTTAATATACAACTAATATTTAGTGCGAAAATGCTTGTTTTCTACCCGGGTACCTTGCAGCCCAATAGAATGTGTTTTTTTTTGTTTTTCGCGCCCAAAGGGTTAAACAATTAGTTGATAACATTATGAAACAAGAAAAATTCCAAGGAGTCGACTATGTTTTTTTGTTAGATGTGTTATTGTTCTTTAACTATAAAAACAGTCGACATTTTAATTCTATGGATATATCTATCTTTATTATTTTTTTTTCTAGAACTTTAGATTTTTGGAGAGACTGCTTTACTGATTTTATCATAAATATAAAGGGGTTGTGCAATTTTACTATAAAAACCACAAAAAAACAATGGCGAAATATATGTGTATGTTTTTATGCAAAATTTAAATATTTTTATTTTTTCAACATATATAAAAAAAATCGAAAATCGTAAGATGTTACAATTTTTATTAACTGATTATAAAGTTACATATACCATATATAAAATAAGCTTTATTTTACGAAATTCGATGGATGTACATATATTGATTTTATTCACAATAAAGTGAAATTACCTGATTTTTCAAAAATCGAGTATTGGAGGGACGGCTTCACCGATTTTATTTTTAGCCACTTGTATTATAATTAAAATAAGCCAACGAAACGTCGGATATGAATAAATGAAATAAAATTGTCTTTTATTTGCATTTAAATCAAATTTAATGACCTTAGAAGCCTGAATAGAAACAATTCTATAAAAACTAATTTATAAAATAAGCTTTATTTTATGAAAATCAATACATAAATGTATCGGCGTTTTGACAGTTTACATCTGCGATTCATTTTAGGGGGAGTAAAATGTCCCCCCTTTTCACATATTTATACTGACATGGCATAGTATATCTTGTAGGCCTTGCGTTTAACGTATAAGATATATTCAGTATTTTTACGTAAAACACCTTGGTTAAAATTTATGAAGAACCTTCTAGCTCCCCGAAGTATGGTTCTTTTGATTCTTCACAGGCGATATAGCGAACTTAATTATTCCACAAAAATGTTCCTCGTGGTGGTGTACATAAATGTGTTGAACACATCTTACACCTTAAGCGTAAGCCCTAAAAGATATTCTATGCCCAAAAGGGGAAAAATTTAACACCCCCTAAAATAAAAACGCAAATGTAAACTTTGAAAACGCCGATACACGTATGCATTGTTTTTTTGGTGGCCTTCACCGCAATCAGTTGTTAGAACCTTGTTATCAAAAAATAATTATTTTGTTGTATAGTGTAATTTTGCCCAAAATTAGGAATAAAATCAATATTTATCCATGGATTTTCATGAAATAAAGCTGCAGTGTATGTGGTTTATGATCAATTAATAAAAATGGTAAGTTTTAGCCATTTTAGATTTTTATAAATTTGAAAAAAAATATAAAAACTTTCCAAAAAAAAATATTTTTCATCACTTCGGCCTGAATAAGTCTGATAGAATTGAGTATATAAAAAGATTATATGTGAAGTGCTTAAATAAAAACTTATTTCAAGTTTTTTTTTTTAATAAAATTCCCAAAATTTTAGACATAAATTAAAAAAAACGTATTCATAGAATTTTAAATTTCGACTCTTTTTGTAATTAGGAAACCATAAAATATCAAAAAAAATATAATGGTGATCAAAGATTATGATAAAAGTTTCATGTTACTGCATAGTGTAATTAGTACTCGGCATAGGTCGCCTCTGAAGGGCAATCAGTCGTTAGAACCTTGTTATATTGCAAAATAACAAAGAGATCACAGTAAGTTGAAGTTTGCTTCGGTTTCGCAAAACGAATACAGCAAGTGAAATTTACGATTTTAGCTTATGGTCCTTCGAACCGAAATATGGTTGTCACAATATATTTCTTCCAGCAGCACTCAATTCATCCAGATTGCTCTTGAGTGTGACAACTTTACTATTACTGAAACTCCTGTTAAAAACCCCAGTAAATTTAACGTCATTTTCTTAAGATAGAACGATTATTCTGTTTTTAATCTGAGTAGCTGTTTGTGGCTTTCCGAGTAATTGCGTTTTTATGGTTTCTGAATGTATAGTTGTTTTAGATCACATTGAATTGGTAGCTCTCCTTTACCAAGTTACACACTTGTCACAATGACGAAAAATTTTCTCTGGACAACTTTTATTTACCGACAACTTTTGCTATTCCCATCAACTTTCACTACACTTATTCTTTTTGATAGTTTTTTCTTATTTTAGTTTTGGCAACGTAACAAACGTAACACTTTTAAAAGTTATGGGCTTCTATTTTATTTTGTGGAAACTAACGAAAAAAAATCTTTACTGCTAAAATATATTGTATATGAAATTCTATTTTTCTCTTCAACTCAACCTTAAAGTATCAACGGATTTATTTGCTAAGTTTTTCTTTTGTTAAAAGTATGAAAATTGTTACAAGAAAAAAATAAATAAAGATTTAAGTTGATTTTACTTTGCCTCGTTTGCCATGTTTTAAAAAGGACACAGGGTGGCTAAGGAGTCTAGTTGCAGAAATAGCGGTAACAATCGCAGGAAAGTACAATGAAAAGGCGTTCGTTTAGTTTGTATTTTCTTCTTTATTTTTTAGAAATTTTTACGAGCCAGCATCCAGTCATAGTGACATTTTCTTGCCAAGACAACCATAACAAATTTTTTACACATAAACTCACGAATATTTTGGCTAAAGTTGTTTTTTTTTTCTTTCAAAAAGTAAAACTAAGTAAAAGCAATCAGTGGTAAAAATAAACAGAAAATCTAATTGCACAGAGGCTTAAAGGTAAGAAAAAATTCTATAAACAGAATTAAGTTTAATATTAAAAAATACTTTATTTATCGACGAAAGTTAAGATAAAACTCTCGCACAAAACAGCGTAATATGCTGAAATCGCAGCACTCAGTTTGCTTGCACTAAAAGTACTTAAACTAAATTCAAATAAACCAGTTTCATTTCTCATTCCCACATAATAGCATAAATTCAAAAGAAATGCCTTTGTTTTTTTTTTTTGTTTTAAAAGTATGTTTAGAAGTTGTTTGTCATTCGTGACTTTTCTAATTAATATTAATGGTGAGTTGTATAAATACATATATTAAATATCTATGGGCAAAAAAAAAATTATTAAAAGCATGAGAAATTAAAGTGTTTATTGAAAAATGTGTGGCATGAGTTTCACAAATTTGCATAGAATTTGTCATTCGTTATTAAAAGTAGACGAAAAACAGTATCAGAATATAAGCAAAAAGGAATTAAAAGTTAAAGCGAATTATTCTTAAAACAAATTATTTTATTTACGGCTTTGATTTAAATCAGTTCTAAGCAATTAAAACGCCCTAAAGTGAAGTAACGAATGACAGATAAACTTTTTTTTTTTTTAAATTAAACCAACTCAAAATATATGTTCTAAAAAGTAAAAAATAACTAATATATTATTATATGCGTTAACTATTTAACTGTTTGCAGTCAATGCCAAGCAGTCAGAAACTATTTTATTTGTTGGCAATCTATAAATATATTTCTGCGTTAGTTAACAGCTTTGGCATCGACTGCAAACATTTAAGTAGCTAATGCATATAGTAATATTTTAGTTATTTTTATTTTTAGCTCATATATTTTAAGCTCGGTTAAATATTTAAATGTGTTTATTTTTGCTTTTTAGTGCATATAATTATAATATCGGCTTAATCCACTTAGTTTTGTGCTGGACTACGCATACTGCTTTTCAAGTGACTCACACCAAGGCTGACGACTTTCACTTATATGGTTGATCAGATAAACGATACTTACTTTGTATGTGAGCTGCCTTTGCTCCACCTCTTACCCCACCAGTTTTCTGTTAAATTTCGCGCATTAGCTATTAAAGAATACACACCAAGTTTGAAGACCCTCACTGATATAGTACATATTCAAGATATGCGATTAACACCTTGGTTAATAACTACTTTGTATGGGAGGTACTCGTTCCCCCACTACTACACAGCCAGTTTTCTGTTGTACTATGCGAATTGATTATAAAGTAATTCGCACCATCTTTCTAAACGTTTACTGATGTAGCATTTTAAATATTTAATAACTAATGATTACTTTGTATGGGAGGAAGCCCTTACCCTGCTTTTACACCACCAATTTTCAGCTGAATAATGAACTTCCCGTAATTAAAACGTCAAAGTTTATGTTTAAGACTAATGTTCGTTGTATCTGGTCTCACTCATCCTAATATATGCAGGAGTGCGGTCCTACGTGGTTCCTACTTTAATATAATGTGCAAAGAGGAATGTGCAGAATGGCACGCCAGATATATGTAGGACAAATTTTTATTACCCCGGTGACGGAAATACATACTAGACGATATACCTTGTCGATTAGTGAACTAGTAGTGGCTTGTTCAGAGAGCGTATGTAAGTACATATTGGCTTTATTATGGTGATAATGTCCAATATATCATTTTTGGTTTAACCTCCCACGTTTAGCCATATAGCCAAATAACAGGCATGAAGTGCCCGGATAGCTTTGTTGGCAGTATAGGAAACATATTGATTCCCAGTGATTGACTTGTCAAAAATTACCTGGGAAACCTCGTCTGGTAAAAGATATAATGATTTTGTTATCCGTGTTAATAGACAACACCCTATATCTGCATCATTTCTCAGGAAAATTTAGGCCTTATTACATCCTCTCCGATATGGGTCCATTCTCCTAATCTATCAGAGATATGATAAGGTCGTCCACGTATCCATATGCTCGGAAATCCAAGGTCCACAAAGAGGCAATAGAACGCCACGTTGTGGGCATTCTCTAGATGTTCTTATGAACTGCCATGTCCCACATATGTTTAACGCAAGCACCCCGGCTGACGACATATCTAAAGTCCAGTTTTTTCTATCAAGAGCTTTGCCAATCGCATCGTGCGATGTTTGGTGGAAGGCTCCCTGAATGTCTATAAAAGCGCATAGGGCTATTTGATTGGCGCCTAGTGCCTTTTATATGACAGTGGTTAAGTAGTGTATAGCTGTTACGGTAACTTCTATAACCACTCCGCTTACAATAAGCTTCTGTTGCAAAGCTGATCTTCTTCTCGTCAGAAAACTGTAGCTGGTGGCAAGATTGCACCCCAATATTGTATTGATACAAGATCATTTGAGGGTGCTGTTGGCTGAGTAGTTATCGCGTTTGACTACAAATCCTGAGGTCTTGAGTTCAAGACTAGTTTCAGGCAAACCAACAACATCATGCATTTTTCGCATGTGCATTGGTGTGTTGTTGTGTTAGTTGTTGTTGGACTGTTAAAGTGATGAAGGCATAGCACTGATCACTTTGGCAGTACCAGCGGCGAGTAATACTAACATATTCTAGTGCCCTTCCCAGGACCCTCCTTCGTCGGTATTGTAGCAAAACCGTCGGCGAAGGAAAAGAACTAATAAAATGGCTACACAGCTTAAGAACTCGATGCCTCTACTTGACACCAGAGGGACTTGCAACACTGCTCTACATAAAACGCGCAATAGCAGGGTTGTAAATGAATTAAGCTTTCTATCTCCCTCCCACTTCACCACCAGTCCTCTCTACACTATCCCTTTCCCAAAGAAGGTAACACATTAATTAGTTAACTGGTACGCATTAATTGCCTGATTGTGTTACTTCTCTTAAAAAAAAATAATAATTCCATGTGTCTCATTTAGAGTTCGTTCTACTATTAAGCAAGAGCTTAATGACTTCCTCGCATACATATTATCCTATCTCACTTTTCTACTATCGCTTCACTGTGCACTATTTACAACGTTATGCCAGGTTTTAAAATCCTCGTACGAAAAGCACTTTAACTTCATCCACCTTAACGATGTAAGATTTAAAGCATAAAACACACATACATAAAGAAGCATCTAGCAAATTTTTACTCCCCTGTAAGATAAAAATACCCATACGATGCCAATACATGACTTAAATTGACAAATGTTTATGGATTCTCAATAATTATTGATTCTCGACAACGGTAAAAAGAAATGTGTAAAACAGCAAATTAAAGAGACACAGTCACAGAGTGCAAAATGAACAAGAAGAAAATTGAGGCGCAAGCAAAAAACTTGTGTAAGAAATTTCAATAAAACTTTCAAAAACTAAGTTAGGAAACTTTTTTCTACTCATTTTATTGCAATTTAGTTTTTGTTTTTCATTTACCTCAAAATTCCAGCCATAAAATATAAATGATCAAAATTCTTCGCTTTAAAAAGAAAGAACTAAGTGAATCGTGTTGTAGGTGGACATAAAATTCGGTATACAGTTGAATGATTGGTGGTATTGAATCTGGTTTGTATTAAATTGTCAAAAAAAATGGTTAATTTAAGTAGAGTGCACTCGAGCGTAGTACAAACAATTTTGGCATTTTTCTTGTTTTTATTTAATTTTCATATTCCCTTTACTCCTTCCTCTCTCCCTCTTCGTTGTCACATAGGAATATTTTTATGAAGTTAAAAAAATATATGAAAAATGCCAACAGGCTTAAATAATGTCACAAAATAAAATATTTACAGGCAAAAGAAATATTTTTCATATCAATTTGCAAAGAATATGAACAAGAATATATTCATCACTAAGTATGTGTGATGAGGCATTTTCAGAAAAAGAAGTTAAATTCCACGAAAACTTTAATAGAACATTTGTTGCGAAATTAAATTTCAAATGCAGATTAAACTGCGTTAGACAAGCTGTGTTTAGCAACAAAAGAGTAACGAAGATGCCAGCATCAAAGTTAACTAAACAACAGATGTAAAAATTCATAATATTATTATTATTAACAACAATATGTTTCATAGAACGTTCCAGGTTTATTATATTTTGACTATGACCATATAATTCAAACATAATATATTGCTCTTAGATGATTAAATTCCCTTCTACCACACTTTAACATTTCGTGTGGTCTTGATGGACCACCCAATATAGTTGTGAAAAGCTACAGATTTTCCACAGAAAAAAATACGTTTCGTTTTTGTTAACAAAAACCCCGGTATTCAAAAACATTTTTTTTTCAATTTTCCTGTGATAAAGAATTCCGCTATATTGATAACAAAATTATTTAAAAAAAAAATATCAAATAAAAAAATGTTGACATTCCTGGGATACGAACCCGGGCATCCCGGTCGTAAAGCATGCTCTCTACAGCCGAGCCATGCCCCAGTTATTGTTTTATGAGATGAAATTTGTTTTAGGTACTTACACTCTAAAGCATTACTTCAAATTTACGATCATATATTGTCTAAAATTGTGTTGAAAATTTGTCCTTGTCTAAAATTACATCGATTTTGTAGTTATTTTTTTAAAGAAAAAACCTTTCAGCTATGGCTGGATGGTAGATACGTCAGACTATCAGTCAGGAGGTCGCGGTTCAAACCTGCACGCAGCCAATCGCTTTTTTTTAGCAAAAACATTTTGTTGAAAAATAATGCGTGTGTAATTTTAGGTGGATAATAATCTGTAAAGTGTTGCCGACTATTATCGAACTAATTTTCAACAAAATTGTTTTCGAGTGTATGTATGAAAAGAAAAGAAATAACCGGCATGGGAAAGAAATACATATCGAACGAAATATTGTATTAAGTTAGTGACAAATGTTATTGAAATTCATATTTTTTTTAATAACATGGTGTTATTGAACATAAATTGTGTAATGACGTTACAAGTTGATAGTAAAAGTTTTAAAGTAAAAGTTTTTTTTCTTCTTTTTAGCCCATTTAAACAAAAGCTTGTTTCTTAAAAAGGTTTTTTCTTTTAATTTATTCGAATTTAAGCCCGCAATACACTGTTCAATCTCACGAATATTGAACCTCAAGATAACATCAGGTGCAGCGAGTACTGGTGGCAGCTGAACTTTAGTATCAGCCGCATTTGGAGTAAATACTTTCTGCAAGTGCCTTACAAATAGAGTATCTTTTTCAGCGTCAGCTCTTGTCCAGTCTGCATTCGAACCTCGCACCGGTTTTTTGAGGCCTCTGGCTGCTCGCCATAGTGAATAGTCTGTTTGTGGTATTGTGTCGACCCCATTCAGAAAGTTTTGCATAGAAGCGGTTTCCTGATATTCTAGTAGTGTTTTAAGCTGTTTAATACATTCCTGCAATCTAGATTTTATCTGAGGGGACCTGTAGCGTTGCCATTCTCTACGAACTCTTCTTTATATGCTGTTTAGCTAGATTTTTGTTATTACCAACTTTTTATTGAATTCCCAATGCTTATTTGATATCAATCTTTTTTCATACGCTATATTTTATACGGCTGTTATTTTCGAATATAATTTTACTTGAAGTATTGTCTATAACAAGATAAAATATCTGACATGGAATTAAGTAATGAAACTGTGTCAACAAGCTACTTACAACCTTTGGTCGATTTTTATGCAGAAAACTATGATTTATGTGATTCGCTACACCATTATTTGAAAATTTAACTCAATAATAACTTGAAATATTGAAAACATGTAGTGCACAGTTTCTAATATGCATTTTCTGTTCTGTAAACGAAGTAAATTTTTATGTTTCTAAGTTTTTTTTGTTGTCATTTGTATTTAGTATAGCGCTTTTTAAGGTAGTGTACAGCGCTGTTTGGTTATAAATAGTACATAGCACTGCTGAGACGTAAGAACGTTAGTCTGTTAGTCCAGAGGTCGCCGGTTCGATTCCGCCCAAAGACATTTAGTGTTTTTCTCAGACAAGCAATAAGTCGTTGTGATTGCGTATAAAAAAATCTTGTTAATATAACAGTAATGATAATTAAAATTTGCCTGGAAATTCAACAATTCATATTGTTAATGAAAGAATAACTTTAATTGAAATAACTTTGAAATCTAACAAAAAAAAAATTTAAAACAAAATGTTTGTCAACAAATTCTGATTTCGCTTTAACTTAAAAGTTCGTAATTGTATTTACAAAAATCGTTGCAGGTTCAAAATCAATTAATTATTTAACTGATATAACAAAAAAAATTTATTGTATTTACAAAACTTCTTTTTCTGTGTATTTGCAAATAAATTATTTAAATATATTATTCAAATAATATCTGAAAGTTAAAACTATTACTTACACTTTGCAGTACATATTAATGCCTGACTCCTTTAAAAGCTTTTAGAGAATTTTTCATTTCCTTATTTAAAGTTCACTTACCTGGAATGAGAATTAAAATAAAAAAATTTTTATTAAATATTTTGTTACAGTATTCTAAAATATTTTATTTAATTTGAACTAAAAAGTAAAAATCTTCCGGTTGTCTGTAAGTATTTTTTTGTGTACTCAGCCATTCACAAAGTAAGAACAACTTAGAGAGTCATGGCAACGCTTACAGTTGCAACCGGATATGAAGATTTTTTTTTCGTCTTTGTATGAGGCAATATTTGTCTGTAGGTAAAGTTTTTTTGAACAAGTAAATATAACAAACAAAATGGTTTCTTTAAACAAAATGTTTAATAAAAAAAAAAAATATATTAAATATGTAAAAAAGTGTGTAAAAAATATTGCTCAAATAAGAATCAACATATAAACATCTGAGCTTACAATAAGAAGTATAATATAATAATTATAATACTCTTAGAATATTAAATTTACTACATGTATATAATTTTTTAAACACTAACTAATCTTTTAAATAAAATGTGAAAAAGTTTAAATCGTTCAATTTGCACAATGGATCCTCTTCACAAAAGCAGTAGAGTTTTTGTTAAAGAAAATTTATTTTCTAAACTTTTTGTATAAGGAAACAATATGAAGTCTACCAAAACTTTTTTTAAATTTCTTTTTATACTATCCTACAGGCAAATATTTGTCTATAAAAATAAATTGTTTTTTTTTTGCTCAAAGTCTAATGTATTAAGTAGCGTTCTTACAAATGTATAGTAATTTCAATAAAATGTTGTCAAATTTGTATACTCATTAGCACAAAATAAGAACTTTGAGGAAAGTTTTTTTTTCTCAAGAACTCGTATAAAAAACATTTTTTTGTAGATAAAATTTATTTTAGAAATCAACAGGAAAATTATTGCTTAAATAGAACAAGTTGACAAAATGTTTATAACATATTATTCAACCAATTTTTATCGCTCTTATTGTAAATGTAGGTTATGGAGTCTATAACCTATAATACAGATACATTAAGAGAATAAATGTTGAAAGAATAATATTTCATGTTGAAAATTGTTACAAATATACTGTATACTGTACAGATAAAAATACACTCGAGGTAAAGTGTAAACAAAGAAAGTCTCATCGTAATTTTAAGAGTAAAATTTACGATAGCTTCAATAATAATTTCCCAATTCACAATATATTTTGTAGGAGATGTATGTCACAAATATTTGATGATATAGTTTTATGTGGAAATAACCAAACTCCTACAATGGTCTGTGAATTTGCTTTTAAGAATATATGGTCATCTAAATTCCAAAAGTTCGTAGTTAAACTTTTTAATTTTTTACAAGAGAAGCAAAAATTTTTTATAAATTTCAGACTATCGGCCATGTCACAGAGTTCAATTCCGCTCGGAAACGGAATACAATGGGTCCTAAGATGTCAAGCCCTAGAGCCCTGGAGCATACCCCAGCATACAAGCGCCGCCAACAGTCTGGACACACCTGACAAATTTGCGTATCTTAGTTTTCTCTTTTAGACACCAGCTACGAAAAAAATGGGGTAGGTTGAAATCCGATTCCGAACGGAATTGAACGCTGTGACATGGCCGTTTATAATTAACTCTTAGTACACACAAAAAAATTTCATGCTAAAATAGTCACAAGAAATTTTCATGCATAACATGCTCAGCTTATTTCATAAGCCTCAGAAAATTATAAGAAACTGTAAGTAGTTAATTGAAGTAGTCAATTGTTGTCGACAACGAAGATACGACAAGTTACAATTTTTAGCTTTCGTGTTGATGTGACTTCGACGACGCCATTCATAATAGGGGTATTAATTTTTTTATAAAAACACATTGATATTGATCACTGCGGGATATTAGGTACACTCTAAAACACTTTTGTTGAAAATTAGGTCGATAATAGTCGGCACCACTTTACTGATTATTATAGACCTAAAATTAGACAAGCATTCTCTTTGCCGATTTTTGGACAAAATATGTTTAATACAAAAAAAAGTAAATAAAAACGCCTGCTAAGCGATTGGCTCTGTGCAGCTTCGAACCGTGACTTCCTGGCTGATAGTCTATTGTAGCTACCATTCAGTCATAGGCGTATTATACTTTATGTTAAATTCTTTTCACTTGGACTAAATATATTTAATTTGAAAAGATTTTTCTTTAATAAAAATGTATTAAGTGCATTTTCTTAATTCATTACATTTATTAAAACAAGAAAAAGTCTTAGAATTTTGTTTATAAGTTAACAATATTTACTTACCAATACTTACAAAATTTATATTTAAAAACCTTTATATACCAGAAATTAAACTTTGTTGACCGAAGAAAAATATGGCGTGCTTCTGTTCTTTAAATATTTTTCTGTTGTTTTTTTAGACAGATTGCTTAATATTCAAAATTTTAATGTTATTTAGACATATTTTGTTCAAAAATAAATACTTTTAAGAGCAGATTTGTATTTTTGCGAAACATTAGCCAAATTATGTTTTTTTGTTGCAAATAACTACAAACTCGATGCAATTTTAGACAAGCAAAATTTTTCAACACAAATGTAAGCAATATATGATACTAACTTTGAAGTAATGTTTTAGAGTGTAGTTCCTGTGCGCATTTCACTGGGGCTAAGTGCAGATCGTCAGGAAACCTTTACCCAAAAATCATGTTTAAGCTTTGATATTCTTTCAGCTTCTTATTTATTTAAATAAAAGTTTGCTACAATGGCGCATATTCATAGTCCTAAAGAAAGTATACTTTAGGAATTTAAACCAGTATTGCCATACAAAATACTGATTTTAAACTCCTAAAGTATACTTTGACATGGAAACCCCCTCTATTTCAATGCGGGACAAACGGATATAGCTAAATTGAGAGGTGCATTTGATATCTTTTTTTTTCTTGAGTGTAGCTCGTAATAATAAAATCCAAATTTTATTGGCGACACTTTTATATGGGACAAACAGACAAATATGGCGACTACAAACTCTAGATTTTATTTTTTATTTTTGGCAATTGTCGGCAAAATATTAATTGCGTATTTTATTTATATAAGAAATTGTAATATTTTATTCTAAAACGGGTTAAAAAAGAATAATATATGAATGTATGTATGTGTATTAAATGAGTATTATATATTTTATGCTTTTTTATTTTATTTCATTGTAAAATATAGATATTTAGGTTAACATATGCAATTGTGCCCTTTATTTCTGCAAATTGTGAGAATGGCTTTAAAAAATAAATATTTAAATAAAATTATAGCAATTTTTGCAGCAACACTTTTCGCGTAAGGTCATACACATAGAAAAATTGCAAACTACAATCGTCGAAAACAAGGTTAATCTAACATTTTTTGTTCATAGTTGATTCTTGTTAATTTAACCTGATTTTACAATAAACTTCAAAGAAAATTATATTTCATGTTCATTTAATATTATAGTACAATTTAATCATAATTAAGGTGATACTGAAATAACACGAAGAATCATGTTGAATCAAAGTTATTTCAAGTTGAAACAACATGAGCTTCATTCTGAAATAACATGCTGAATATAAGCTATTTCAAGTTGAAACAACGTGAATTTGATATTGAAGCAACACAAAGAATTATGTTGAATTAAAGTTATTTCAAGTTGAAATAACATGAATTTAATGTAACCTTTTTATTAATTATTTTCTTACGTTAGATACAGTGAAACTTCGATATAACGAACTTCGTTATAACGAAAAACTCAATATAACGTATGTTTTATTGAGTCCCTTGAGAAAACCTCTTTATTGCAAAGTTTTTCATACAAAAATACACTAGAGCTATAACGGTCAAATTCTGCGCAAAAAAGCCTCTATATAGCGAAATATTCATTCAAATGCCTTAATATAACGAAATCAGAATAAACCCTAAATGGTAAAGTCCCGTTATAAAAACAGCGAAGTCTAAATGTATTTACAAGCGCATTTGTAAAGCCTCTATACAACGAACTACTCGTACAAAAGACTCTATTCAACGAAGTAAGAATGAAATTTAAATCAAAGAAAACTATAGTTATAGCGAATCTTTTTCATATTTCTTCAAATTTTGTTATATCAAGGCTTTGCTGATTATATTTATAGCGAAGCAATAGCTCTAACAAAGTATTGTCGGATCCCCTTGAAATTCCCTATATCGAAGTTTCACTGTATACAGGAATTTAACTTTAATTCAATATGATTTCATTGAAGATTTTACAGAAAATTTATGTATTTGAAATTAAACTTCCAGTCATGTTGATTAAAAATGAAATGCAAGGTTTATAAAAAAGTTGTTTTTACAGTGCATATATTAAATCAAAAAGATTTAAGGTTAGATTAATTATTTTTCACTAAACTTAATTTAGAAAGTGATAATTTTAAACCAGCAGAAGGAAATTTTACATAGTAATGCGAAGTCTGTCGCCTATTTAAATTAATACAACATCAAACGAAATATGTATCAATAAAACAACAAGTCACACAAACAAAGCAAATAAACACCATCGCACTTAAATTATTTCTCATAAATTCAATATCATATCCAATCAACATTGCGACATGTTGATTTTATATTGGAATTTTTTTTAGTGTGTACATATTTTGTTTATTCATTGGGAAACCCCTTGTTTGAAATACCATTTTTATTAAATTGAATATTAAATTTGTATAGAATTTACCAAGGCAGATCAATAAAGTATAAAGTAGATCATCGGCGAATTGATACAACAAAGCAACTTTTTTGTTCAAGCAATTATCAAAGCAAATTAACGAATTTACATTTAAATTTTTTCAATTTATTTAAATAATAAATTGAACAGTCAGCTGCACTGTTAACGCCACCTGTTATCAATTCGGCTTAGAATTTACAAAGAATTTTTAATTTGTTTTAAACTGGATGATGATGATGACCTAGACAAAAATTTTGTTTGATATATTACAAAAAATCCAGTAAATAATTTTGTTTGATTAAGTAAGCTATTTTGTTTGATATTTGTTAGTATTTTTGGACTAACTGTTTTATAAATTCAGACAAAAATATTGTTTGATATTTTTCAGCAAAATGTAGTAAATCTTTTTGTTTGATTTAGTAAATTGTTTTGTTTATAATTTGTAAATATTTTTAGACAAATTGTTTTATAGATTTAAACAATTTTTTCACTGAAAAAAAGCAAATTTCTTTCAATGAAATTGTTGAGATATTTTTGTCTTATCGTGCATGTTCTGTAAATCAAGTCGACTTAAAAGCGCTCGATTTAGAGAAATTAAGTCCACTAATAGCAAAATTTTTTCAGACTTTTTTGCAGTTTCATATTTTTTTATGGCTTAAAATATCATATCTGAAATTAATTTACTATATACGATTTGAAATACATCAATGGGGCATTATTTATTTTTAGAAAACGAAAAATTTACTCGGATTCGGTTTACAGAAGAGGGCCGTATATTTACAAAATTGTTTGCCGGTCCGTTTCTACACAAAATATTTACTATTTCATTGAATTCCTTTACAGAAAATGAAATTTAAATTTTCTGTGAATCCAGTCTCACTGTAATTTATTCATCTATATCTTAATCCATTTTAAAGCTTTAGCGGCCCAAAGAGATGATTTTCCACTTATATGAATATCTATTTATTAAAGTAACAAATAAAGATAAATATATTTTGGAATCGCAATTAAAGTCACATGTGCTTAATCTATAAATGTAACCGATATTAAGTTTTCTTCTTTGTTATAATTTCCAAGAAATTTAATTTTATTTCATTAATAAACATTACATTTCATATTCAATAAAAATAGAAAACAAACAAGGATACTACTGCCCATATACAAACATAAGTATTTTATATAAAATCATTGTTAAGGTTCTCAGACATTTATTAGAAAAATTTGTAATTCTATGATTTTAATAGTGTTTCTTTGTTCCTTGTGTGTATGTGTATTTGAAACCAAAGAGAGGACCCGATATGTTTCCAATTACAAAAACTCAAACACATTCATGAATAGTCAATGAGGAAAATGAAACGATTAAAAGGAATCGATGGATTTAGTCGGCTGTTCCGAATCTGAAAATACCCTTCAGAAGAAAAAAAACTTGATGTTTTTTAAAACGAAATTCATTATGCGGACTACAAATAAAAAGTCAAACACTAAGTTTGGAAATTTTTTTATTGCAAAAATTTTGCCTTAAGTTCGTTTTTAATTTAATTTTTCAATGAAACTATTTTCTGTTTACAAAGAAATTAATTGCAAGGCCATGTAACAATTGGAAAGACATAGAAAAATTTTGGCTGCATGGAGGGTTGAACTTACATCACGTTGTGGCGTACTGCAATAGAGAGAAAAAAAAGCATGATTGTGCAAGACAAAAAGAAAATAGTGAATTTCAATAATCATCAAATGAAAAAGCTGGAAAAACTTAAAGGTTGACTCAGCAGAATTGATTAAAAGTATTTGACTGCAAGCTACCGCCATTGGCAGTGTGGTCTAGGCGAAAAAGAATTCTGATGAGGAGATGTCGAAACATCATGATGTAAGTTTGAACTTCCGTGCAGACAAATTTTTCTTTATATTTTTCAATTATTTCATACCTTAAAATTTATTTCCAAATAATTAAATTAATTAAAAATTCTTCGGATTTTAAAACTTCTTTTGTTGTTTTAACAGCTCTACTACTTTTTAAAGTTATTGCTATAGTCAGTAACTTTGGTTTGATACACCTGCCCTTAATTGACCTAATTTAACGGAGGATGAATCAGAACGTTCTGGAGTGAAGATTTGAAAGCCCGTGGAAGTATGTCTTCTATTTTGCTGATAGTTCAGCCATTTATTGAACTAGTTTTTTTTTTGCTTACTTAACATCAGCATATCCAGTTCAATATATAATATGTTATTTTAGCAGAAAGTTTGTTATTTTAAGGCTCAAAACTAATATCTGTAGATATTACAAACAAAAAGATAAATAAAAATAAACTAATACTTTGTGTAGTGTTGGGTTTTGAAAAAAAAAATAAATGTAATATAAAGTTATTAACATGAATATTTTAAATCCCTTATAATAATAAAAAGAAATGGGTATATTTAGCTTGGGCAAATATTAATAAGCGAATTGTGTTCTGTTTTTTGGAAAGGGTGTAAATGTTATCTTTGTTGTATGGGTTTCCAAAATGTTTTTTGCGTTTTCTTCTCTTTGCCTGACTAGAAAGTCTGCCCATTAAGTAGCTTTAAATAAGTATCCCCACTTTAACTATTTTTTTCAATTAGAAATCAATATAATATGGTTGAAACTGTATAAAAGAACAATGGACGGACAGACGTTCATAATAACTTGTTTATGGCAGATTATATTTTGAAAAGTTTTTCATGTCAGTCTTTTTTTTTTTGTTTTGTTTTTTGGGTCACTTTACAGCACCGGTCAGTGTTGCTTGGCATGCCATTACCTGTGGCATGTTAGAAGAAATAAAACAGTCAGTACCCGGGGGAGTATTAAATAAAAGAAGATAATTTTCAACTCATTCCTAGAATATTTATAAAGCAGATGGGTAGTAAGTTTTCCCCTTTGTTCATAAGATAAAATTTGCGGTTACTGCCAGACTATTGCTGACACTCAATAAGACTATTCACCAGCAATCGACTTTTGGTTTTATTTTAATGTTATTTTCTTAATATGCAATAGACCAGTACCTACTACGAGTACAACCCATCACACTACTGTTAGTAAAATCAGCAAGAGTTGTAACTAAATAACTCAGTTCTATGTTGGACGTTAATTTATTGGTGTTACTCGGTAGAAAAAGAAATTTTCTTAGTGACATAATCATAAAAAATTACAATTTATTGCATTTCAAATGCTTAACAGAAAAGCAGTTCCACATTTGTTTTCCTCCAATGGAGGATCTGCTAAAGCGATGAAAAGTTTTCAAAACTCGTATGCTTATAGTCTGACTCTCAAAAAAGGAATGAGAATGACAATACAAAAGCATAATAATTTATTAAAAAAGTACAAAACCAAACAAACAACACAACAAAGAACTTTTATTCGATATGAATCTGTTTATTTTACTTACATTAAAAATGAAATTTTTCTTTAAATTAAGTTATATTTTTTGTTTAGAGATGAATGTGAAGCATGTAGACAAAGAAAACTTTGACTGCGCGGAGGGTTGAACTGAAATGTTTCAAGAGCTCTCGCTTTTCTCATCAGAGTTCTTTAACGCGTAGACCACTCGATCAAACACGCAAAGTCGGTCATAAAGAAAGAAGTGAATATTAATAACTATCAAATAAATTACAGCTCTAAGAGTGACAGTATGAATTGATGAAAGGTAAATGATATTCAACTTTTAACTGTAAACCACCGACTTTGGTCGAGTGGTATACGCAGTAAAAAACTCTGACGAGAAGAGCGGAAGCTCTCGAAACATTTCAGTTCAACTCTACGCGCAGTCAAATTTTTCTTTGCTTACATGCTTTACATTTATCTCTAAATAAAAAAATATAATTTAACTAATAAATTAAATTAAAACCGAACCCAAGGCAAAATAATTAAGTTTTTCATTGTATATAAACCCATACAATTCGACTAAAATTCATAAATTAATTTATCTTTTAATTTATTCAAAAAACATTATGCTAGTTTACAAAGCAAATACCATCAATAGAGGCAGATTTTGTAAGCAAATTTGAGGTTGTTGAACTCAAATATGGAATACATTTATATTGTTCTTAAAAATTGTTCAGGTGAACCGTTGTCGATATTTTAGGCAATGTCCAAAATAACACACCAAATAATAAAATACAATAAAAGCAGTAAGTGGAACGGTAGTTTAGTAGCAAGTGTGCTAAACTATTAACCGGAAGGTTGCAGGTTCGATGCCTACCAAGTCTTAAGCAGTAAGTAAGTGACTTTGTTTAAAAAAAGAAAGATTATATTTTTTTGTGTGTAATTTTTTTGTCTTGAACTTAGGTTTTCGCAAAGTTATCTTGTGGCGACTTGCTTGATTTAAATTCAGTAATTTTAGTTTCGTTTATATTATATTAAATTTTAACCATTGGTTATTTGGTAATTTTAACCATAAACATTGTTTTATATTATTATATTAAGTTAGTAATTTTAAGCATAAAAAATAATTTTAGTTTTTAAATGTGGTTTTTTCAAAAATTATATGTTGCAATTTAGTAAAATGAAATTTTTTGGTCTTGAACTTGGGTTCTCACAATTCTACGCATGTTTATAACCGACGCCTTTATGATCAAGTCATCTTGTTTAATAACGACAGCACAAAGTAACCATAGACATGAACTGACTTACAACTTTAAAAAATTATTTTAACCGATGAAAATTTTTATTTCATAAAAATTGCAACAACAATTTACATTAACAGTAAGTTAACTATTTAAATTGGTTAGATTTAGCTACCATTTTAATTTGAGTGTGGTGGAAAACATTTTTCGATTCTTTAAATTCTATATATTTTGCTTTGCGTATTTTACCTAGATGTTAATACCTATAACTTCACGGAAATACTCGTTTTCCCAACCCAATAATATACCGCAAAGAAATATTATATTTGTTCGTTTTTTATCTGCGCTAGAAAGCTGTAAGTAGTACTACTTATCTTTGATACTTGTTCAAATTTATCGCAAAAATAAGAAATAGAAGCAAGATTCATATAAAACAAATGCAGACACAAATTCGATTGCGTATAAAAGTTTAAGTGTGTGTGTGTGTGTGTATAACATGTATGATTCTATTACAAGAGTTTATAATATAATTTTCTACTATTCTAACACTAAAATTCGTATAACGTTCTTTTATAGTTATTGTAAATGTTATTTTTTTCCTCAAAAAACTAAAATAAAGCAATAAAAAAACGTGTGTGTTTGTGCACACATGCAGACTTCTTAACCTTCTGTTATTTTAACCACAAACGAATAGTAAGACACTTTTCCTTTCCACCATTTCCACACATAATTCGGATTCGCATTTGAACATTTATTATCCTTAACCAAGTTCCTGAATGTTCTCGAATGTGTGTGTCTTAAACACCTACCATACATTTATATACACATATGTACATGTGTACGTTTGCAAAGAATCCCTGTAGGCCTAGACTTCTAGACGTCAGTCAAGCTAACTACTGACTACTGACGACTTTTGCGAACAAAGGGCGCAAAAATCGTTGATGACAATGTTGGTAACATGCTACTTAAATTTTAGTTAATGACTATGTAATAATCAGCCATGTCACAGACTCCGTTCGGATTGGTTTTGATTCCGTAGTTGTTTTTCCGAAAAAGTACATTTTTGGTGCTTTAGATTCCCTTTTATTTTGTATTTCGTTTTTACAATGATAAAGTTTTTATACCTTGAGGCGTTTGTTTTAGGGATGTAACGAATACCGATACCGATACCGATATATCGGCGATACTTCAGATTTTCCGATATATCGGTATCGGCGATATTTTACTGTCGATACGACGATACTTTTAAACATTTTTTCAGAGTTTTTTTTAACAAATAATTTATTTTTGTTCGATTTTACCATGAATTAAATTCACTTCGTTATTTTGTAAATCTTATTAATACCAATTTTAAAAATTAATAATATATTATGCTGTTATTTTGTAAAAAAAATATTTATTTTTGGTTAATTTTACCATGAATTCAAATTCAAGTCGTTGATTTTTAAATCTTATTCCAGCAAAAAAAAGATACTCCAAAGAAGTCATGAAAATGTAGAATTCGCGATCGGGAAGTACATATTGCAAATTTGGATAATTTCTAATTAGTTTTACATATCCTTGCCATTGCAAGAAGTTCTGTTTTTCGATTACCAATCACCGAATTGGAAGCGATGCTAGGACAAATTTCTTTTTCGGTATTCTATAATGATTTTTCCTCAAGGAAAAAGGATAAAAAATTACCCATTTTCACAATTTTTTTTATGCGAATTTAAACTCAGAAGCGTACTTTCATGTAAATGTAAGTGAATATATATAAACTTAGAAGTCTTTTAATAATTAAGCTATTAAGTTATTTATAAGAATATTAGTTGATAAATGTCCTTAAAAAAAATCGATTTTTTAAAAAGCATGGCGAGTATTTTTTAAAATTATAAAGGAATTAAACATTTTTTCTTGCTTTTCTACTAATTATCTGCATATTTTTAATATAGATATTTTTGAAGCAAAGAAAATGTAGCTCCTTAAAAATTAATTCCAATTTTTTATACTGGGTTAAAATCAATTTTAAATATTCTCTCTTACAATGTAATTTTGTATAATAAAAAATTGCACTTGAGTTTTGTTGATCTAAACTTGAACTCAATTTCAATATTCGTATCGGTATCGGAATCGGTATCGGCGATATTTATTTTTAAATATCGGTATCGGTATCGGATCGGCAAAACGGCGTATCGTTACATCCCTAGTTTGTTTACTCTTGTTTTTTGATGCAAAGCTCACATTAAGCTTTTTATTAACCGTTACCAAATATTTATTTGACGATCCTAAAGGTATGCACTTTTTTTAATATTTACTGCAAATGAAGTCTGTAGAAAAGTGTTTTTCAATTCCACTTTGAAATTTAAAAGTGGTTTGATTACGAAGAAAAATTCGTTTTTCCGAGCGGAATGGTATTCTGTCACATGGCTGAATATTTAAAGATGTAATAATCCAATGGAACGCACAACCTCCACACTGACAGGCTAGCTCGCTACCTACTAGCCTACCGAAGTTTTGAAAAAACTTTATATGAAAACAAGTTTTGCGGGCAACTTAAACGCCTTATGTACATAAATGGAAGCACGAAAACTGCGTTGCAGTTATTACTCTTGTTGTCGTCAATAAAACTGTACACTTGACAACTTTATTGCACTTGTTACTCTTGTTGTCATCTATAAGGCTTTGTAGCACAAATTTTCATAATCTTGCCAAAAAGAATTCTTTATGTACGACAACGTCTACCACCTTGTCGCCATACTTATATCTAAATGTATTTTATAGACAACAAATAATTGACTGTGTTGCAGGCAACATCATTGAAAATGTCATCGGTAACAACCGAGACTACAGGGATCGTTAAAAGTGTGCCTGTGTAGACAGACGTGCTCATAACCATCTTCCTTTTGCAGTGGTGTATTTGTTTGCAACCAAAGGAAGCCATGTACATATTTCGTTTATTTATGTGGCAGTTGGGTTTTACAAGTTTTAGTCTTGGTTTATAGTGTTTATTTCAATTTTCCTAGCTTTTTTTATTTCGAATCTACTATTAGTTTTCTGTTAATACATATATTCGTTTGTACAGTGGGGCCGATGAAAGGAATAAATGGTTACAAATTTCTCTAATAGTCAAGTTACAGACTACCTTTCTGATCGCAAGTATCCCTTATACCATAAGTTGTTTTTTTCAAAAACGGAAGTAGAAATTTTATAAAAAATTCTGAAGAATTTTTTCTATGAATACTTTAAGGAAATTTTAGACATGTCTGAAAAATATCTGACAAACCATTTGGTATTTTTCCGATTGTTCTAATAATCGTACAGTTGTATTTATGACAGAGAAAAATCGGAGCTAAAAATTATAAATTTATCAGAAATGTGATATAAAATTCGCACATATGTATAATCAAAAGTTTTAAGACTTCTGCGACTCTTATTGTGCCTTGAATTTTTCAACTACTCGTACATTTATGGATTAACTCTCGAGAGATAAATGAGAATTATTACGACAATGTACAAAAATGGCGGATGAAAGTCTAACTAAGAACATGTGAAGACTATTCTGTTAAATGTCTTGAAGGAAAGTAAATTGTCTTTTGACAATGTGCAGACTAGTCTGATATTAATTGAACAATATTTCAGAAAATGTGAAGAAACGTCGTGCCACAAAATTTTTGATTTTTCTGCTAAATGTCTAGACATGTTGGCAGAAAATGTTCACTGGGTGAATAATTCCATCTATTTATGGATGTATAATACATGGGTTAATTTCCAAACAAATGAATATTTTTTTTCTCATCATCCGAAATACTACAGTAGAGTCCCGATAATTCGTAATCCCAAAGGACCCGTAATTTTCCACGAATCATAGGGGCTTTCGATTTAATGGGATTACGGTTTAGTGTGGTTCAAGGAAAAAAACGAATTAACGGCGGTTTTCAATTTATTTAGAAGAACGAAAAAAAAACAAACAATGCGAAAACAATATTTCATTAAAAAACATATTTCCCTGCAGATAACGTGACTAAGCCATACACGCGTGTAAATTATACTCCATAGAGGGCTAGGACTAGTCCAAAGGTAACCGAAATATATGGAAAAACTTGGTGGTTTAACATTACGATGTTCTAGGACTGGACCATATAACCCAACTTTGCCAAACATCGGAGAAGTCTCAAAACTACTCCATGGGCCACTACTTGATGGATCACTCAAGTGTTGAAATCGTTAAAACAGGAGTACTTGTCGTTTAACTACAAACTCTTGTTTGCAAATGACTTGATCCATGTCTGCATTACATCGGACTAGTCTTAAAACTACTCTATGTCAACATTCGATGAAGCACTCAAGTGTTCATGTTTTAACGATTGCACTCGTTAAAACGCAAACATTTGTCGTTTAACTAGAAGCTATTGCTTGCAAGTGACGTGGTCCATAACTGCATTGCATAGCAATATGTTGTAACTAATACATTTCATCTAGAATGGACCACGTAGTACAATATTATCTGTAGGATTGGATTTAAATACACATTAAGTACATTTACATGTTCACTCCCTAGAGGTAATATTGCACTACGTGGTCCAATTTAGCTGAAATGGAGTAGTTACAACATGGTGCTATGTAATGCATTCATGTACCATGTCATTTGCAAACAATAGCTTTTATTTAACCGACAAGTGTTTTATTTAACCGAATAGTGACATAGAGTAGTTTTAAGACTACTCCGATGTATTGCAGACATGGATCATGTCATTTGCAAACAAGAATTTGTAGTTAAGCGAAAAGTGCTCGTGTTTTAACAATTTCAAGACGAACACTTGAGTGCTCCATCAGGTGGTGACATGGAGTAGTTTTGAGACTACTTCGATTGAGTGCAAAAGTGGGTTATACGGTCAAGCCCTAGGACATGTATTTTGCGCGGGCATTCACATATTTATAAATAAAAAGTTTCTTTTTGTGAATTATTAAATTACATTATTTTTAATTTTGTAACGTGATTTTTCCCAAATTAATATTTTACTTTTTAAGTAAAATTAGTAAAATGGTCATGGAGCTCATGTTTATTAAACTTTGATATTATAAACTTTTTATTCGTATGATTACAAGTTTAACTTAATATCGTTAGTTTTTACGTGAGATTTTTGGGTAAAGGCTCCCTGACGATTTGCATTAGCCCCAATGAAATACGCATAGGAACTAGCTAATACCCCTCCATAATCAATTTCAATGTATTTTAATAAAACCTTAATATTTTGGTTTTCCATTCCCATAAGAAAGAGTAATTTCAAAAGAAAATGCTTGGTTTTTTATTTTAAAAGTATGTTTACAAATTGTTTGTCATTCGTGACTTTTCTTTTTAATAGTAAATATTATTATCTGATAAGTAAAAATGGCGAGTCGTATGTATTTATTAACTTTCGATGAGTAATAATTGCAATGCAACAAAAGCTAATTAATAATATGTGGAATTGAAGTGTTTATTGAAAAATTTGTAGCTTGAGCTTCATGAATTTCATTATCATTCGATAATTGAATATACTATATTCCAAGAATTCAAGCGAGTGTTATAAAAAAGCAAAATTTTCTTCGAAAAGAACAAATTCTGTTTCAATCTTAATAACTTTATTCGTGAATAATTCAGTTATATTAAACCATTTGCTTAAAATTTGATTGTGATGAAAAAGAAACATGTTAAAAAGTTGTAATTCATGACTTGCCTATTCCTATGGATTTTGTTGTAGTAGTTGCTAATATCTCATTTCGGTATTTTTGTTATGGTTTTTAGTTTTAAAGGAGAAGAACGCTACATTAACCAGAGCAGAGATCCAAGAAATTAAAAAAATAGTTTAGAACTATGCGAAAAACGGTATGCAGTATATAAGCAATAAACGAGGGAAAGGTAAAGAGAATTACTCTTAGAACAACTTATTTTATTTATTAATTCTATGGCTTTGACTTAAAGTAGTTATTAGCAATTAAAAAAATGTGAAATAATATAGAAGTCATATCGTCCTAAAGTGAGGTAACGAATAACAAACATTTTATGATAAAAAAAGATATAAAATATATCTTGATTTTAAGAGACTGTTATGTTTCCACAATCTATACTTAATTGTTTATTATTTTTGTACGACTATAAATAATAAGCAAAATAGTTTCCTAAGACCTCGAGATCTGATGAAAGCTCGATTTTCAAAATTCGAGGCGAAGTCAGTAACAACAAAAACATGTACTTAAGCTTGCTTTTTTTGAAAATTTATTTTTGTTCACTGTGCTTCGTTTCGTTGCCTTTTTCGCCACAAAATATTGTCAAAGTGCGTGTATCTGTGCAATTTTTATATCAAAAATACAACTGAAAAAGAAAATACTCGTAAATCTATGTTAAGGTATTGCTGTAGAGTGTGTTTGAATGTTCCTTTATATGCTCGTTTGGGGAGAATCCAAGTTGTCGTTACGACTATTAGAATTTTCTATTTTATTTTATTTCTAAACCCAGAGACTTCTTTATGTTTGTTGAAGTTTTTATTTTATTTTAATTTTTTTTTCGTGTATTATTAGATGAAACTGTTGTCTTACATTTTGAGTGTATTTAAATAAATTATTAACAATCAAATAATTTAATATACTGAATAACTGGCTTTTAACGGAGCAAAACAATAAAAAATAAAAATAAGGAAGAAGATTACATTCGGCAGTATCGAATATTAAATACCCTGTACTTAAGTAGGTATTTAATTATTATTTGTGAAGAGACTTCGTTTAATTGATGGTCATGTCAACTATTTTTTATTCGCTGCCACGGATTAAGAAACGGAAAGGAGTATTTCCCTCTCATTTAAAAACCGTCTTCCGAAAAGCTTAAGCTGGATTCAAGAATGTTTACCCTGCATGTAGCAAGTTTTAGAAAAACTGCTAAGACCAAAAAATTTATACAATTTATATGAGATGTTTTCCAAATAGTTTTTTCTAGTTCTTAAAAAATTTATATATAACAAAACTCCATTTTGAGTTGGTTTGTGTTTGACAATTTATTTTTCTCAATAATTCCCTTAATCCCACAATAAATATCAAATTAATGTTTCTCACCAAAGTTTGTGGTTTAAATCGCTTAACAAACAATTTAAATAATTTATTTAATTTATTGATTTTTTATTGCATTTATGCCTTTTTTCCAAATAAGGTAAAGCGGTTTTTCCTTTAGGGAGTCATAAAAACAGCCTACAAAATAAAAAAATTATATTATGTATTTAATTTTACCACAAATATCAATGATAATTTAAACAATTTATCTATGATAATTGCCAACAATAAAACAAGAGTACCCAAACACCAATAATAGCAGGAACCAAGCGACATATAATAAAAAGTTAAAAAAAAATTAATTAAAACTTAACACTCTAATAAAATCAACGATAAAATTTTATGACCAAAAACAAAACATTTTTCCACAATTATTTATTTACATAAAAATGCATATCATCCAATATCAAGAACAAAATATCTAAATGAACAATTAAGAAAGTATTTATGAGAAAAATATATAATTCATGGATACTTAAATCTGATGATTGCTTTCTAGATGTATACAGATTTTATGGTTTCTATAGATGTAATAAAATCTTAAGGCTTCCAATTAGAGTATTCATACGGTTAACCGTTAATCGGTTAGCCGATTATTTGCTAAAGTTGGGTCTACCTTAGTGAATCAATGAAAAATCAATTTTATATTTCATATTAAATTAACATGACTATAACTTTAATTTCAAATAAATTTTTGTGTTAAATCCAGTGCTTAAAAACAGGTATCGCCAAGTGCTTTTTTATTTTGGCCTTTGCTAATGCTAATGAAAATTTCGGAAAATTTTGGAAGTAGCCAATGCCTTGTTTTTGGTTTGTACAAAAAAGCCAATCCCTTATTTTGTGCGCTTTTATTTTTTGACATCAGCTTTTTAAGCAAAAATTAATAGCTAGCTAAAAGACATTAGCTTAAAATCGTTATTTGTCGCTACTGCTATTCTACGCACTATAAGGAAAGTCATTCATTCAGGCAATGAAACGATTTCATTAAATGTTCTTCATTATATTAATGAAACATTTCATTAATACAATGAACAATTATATAGCAAACATGAAATCCTTCAATATCTACTTTTCATAAGTTTTTCACAGTTCATTGCATTAATGAAAATCATTAAATTGTTTAAATGAATTTTCTATTTAGCGAATTTATGAAAAATATAAGTAAGTCATAAAATTTTTGCCAAGTCAATTCAAACATAAGTATGTAAATCAACATTTATTTATTTAAAAAAACTGTTATTTATTCCTTATTTTTGAAATCGTTTTGAATTTCAAGGCTATGTGGTCATCATAAATGCAATGAAAATATTTCTTTTATACAATGTAATATTCTTCATTGTATGAAATACGTTGTCATTTAAGCATTTATGATAATGAGAAATGAGAAATGAGGGGCTCTTGGCTGAAGTGGTTAGCGCGTTTACTACAATTCCTGAAGTGTACGATTCGAGACTAGTTTCAGGCAAGCCATTAACATTTATTGGTTACTGAGCAGTACAGGCAGCGATTGACTAACATATACTAATGCACAGCACAGCACATTAATTGTGTGAATGTGTATTTCTTTTTTGTAAAAGAAAAAAAAAATAATGAAACACCTTCATTTAATTCATGAATCTGTTTCTTTGAACTAATGAAATAGTATCATTCCATTTATGACAAGGCTGGCCAAATGAAGTTCATAAATACAATGAAACATTCTTCATTAATCCAATGAAGGGCTTCATTAGTTGACTTTTAATGACAAATTTCATTAATAGAATGAAGAAATTCATTGTATGAATGAAGGGGTTTCTTTCAGTGCATGTAACTAAAGATAAAGCTAGCTTATAAAAAATCATTGGTGAAAAATCCTAAAAGTATTAAAAGGCAACATAAGCAGAAAAACGAACAATAGCTATTAGCGGCTAGAATAGGTGCTTAAAGCTGTACGGACTAGAACTATTAGGCAGTAAGGAGAATTTATACAAACAACTCATAAAATAAAAACTGAAATATATGTTGAGTTCATATAAAATAAGCACAAATGTATTCTTTTAAAAAGTTGTTGTGTGTGAAATTTTCAACACCTTTCGCCAAACCGACTTTTATAAAAATCATCTATTTAATTAAATAAAGAGCAAAATATCGAAAAAGTCCATAACTATGAAAAAGTCCATAACTATATAAAATAAATTTCAAAAATAAAAAAACCCGACTACGTAAAAAAATAAAAGAAAAATTCGACAACAATATTATATTTAAGCCGAACCAACATTGCTTATAAATCTGCCTATTAGTTTCAGAGATATCGTAAGAGTTTGAGCATAAAAATTAAAAATTTTATAAAAAATTTTAAAAGTTTTGCACCAATTTCAACGAAAATGTAGTCATATTCCTTGAAATAAATTAAGCTACATGATATTAGCCACAAAATGTTTTTTTTATTTATTTATTTCTCAAAACAAAAATTTTTTATTTTTTTAGAAACATTTTTTTTTGGCTCAAACTTTTACGACATCTCTGAAACTAATGCGCAGATTTAGAAACAATGTTCATTGGGTTTAAAGATAATTTTTTGGTCAAGTTTTGGTTTTTCTTCTTTACTGAATAGGAGAAACCCTGCTCCAGTTATGCTAATAGTATACATACATATGTAGTGGAAGTGACATAACAGTATATGCCAAAAACTAGAGCTGATAAAAAAATAAATTGGAGTGTAGATTCTCGTTCAGCAGCTCAAATAAATAAAGAAACAACTTTAAGCTCTAGGGAACAAAAAAGTTTACCGAAATTCGTAAAATATACAAGTTTGAAAACTTTTCAAACATGCCCAGCAAAAACTTTGCTTACTGCACTCTAAAACATTACTTCAAATTTACGATCATATATTGTCTAAATTTGTGTTGAAAATTTCTCCTTGTCTAAAATTACATAGATTTTGTAGTTATTTTATTAAAGAAAAAACCTTTCAAATTAAACATATTTAGTCCAAGTGGAAAAAATTTAACATAAAGTATAATACGGCTGTGGCTGAATGGTAGATACGTCAGACTATCAGTCAGGGGGTCGCGGTTCAAACCTGCACGCAGCCAATTTCTTTTTTTTAGTAAAAACATTTTGTTCAAAAATAATGCATGTGTAATTTTAGGTCGATAATAATCTGTAAAGTGTTGCCGACTATTATCGACCTAACTTTCAACAAAAGTGTTTCAGAGTGCACTTTGTAGGTCAGACTATTAGCTTGGAAGATATGCGTTTTCCGCAGACATAAGAATTTTATTGGTAAAATTGGTCTTAATATTTGGTGCCCACTGTGCTAAAAATAGGTAATTTATTTACAAACCTTAGGCCTTTCCAAGCATACGTTTTTTGTGGATCAGACTATTAGTTTGAAAGGTAGAAGCTTTCCGACGCTTAAAGAATTGTATCGGTAAAATTGGGCTTATATTACAACATATAGCGCCAACTGTGTTAAAAATAGCTACCTATCTTTTCACACACCTTGTAGCCTACAACCTGCCCTAAAATTCATTCATACAGTTTTTGTGGATCAGACTATTCGTTTGGAAGACATGATTTTTCCGCCGCTAGATTGGCCTTTTTTCCCAGTGAGCGACGTGGAGAAAGATCTCAAATCGAAACAAAGAATGATTAAAAAATGAGACCAATCTAGTGGTAATGTAAGAATTCAAATTAAAATCTAAATTGGTGAGAAATATTAAAACTAATACACAAATTGCTAAAGTGTTAATTTTTGAAGACGTTTAAAAATAGGAATATATGCATTAAGAGTAGACCAACTTACCTCATCGATATATTTAATTCGCCAAAACTAGAATAAAAAAGCATACTGACAACACTGGTAAAACACTGATATGATTTGCTATCTGACTTATTTTCATTATTTTATTTCCTTCCACTTTTTCTTCTATATGGCTCATTCTCATTTCAAATGCTTTTTTATGTCCGTTGAAAGTATAGTCAAATATTTTACACAATAAACGCGTGTATTTTAAAATGAAAACTGTTTTAAAATGATTTTACAGATTGTTAATAAATGTACATAGGTTTTTTCTTTGTAAAACACTGACTGTCCATTATGTGTTAAGAACGAAAAACAATAATACCGCTTTTACCCTCTTCGTACAAAATGCCATGTCCGTAATGCATGCTGCTGATTTTCCACATTAAAAAACTATCAATTTATAACGGTTTTAGAATATTTGCATTTGGTTCTTTTATTTCATACATCACATTTTTTCAAAAAATATTAGAAACTATAACTCTTTTTAAATTGTTGGTGTTCACAGTCATGTGCATTGAGCGTTACGAGTTTTTAGTACACTCCATTACTTAGTTTTATTATTAAAATTGCATTAACAACATACACTAAAATAACAGCGTAGATTTCTACTTCTAAGTATTTAAAACTTTTGTGAAAATTTTTAAACCGTTTTATATTGTAAAACGTTTCATCAATCAATCATCGTTTGTATACAAAAAATATATTCAGTGTTATCCATATTTTTTTAATATTATTGAAAGTTTTAGTGAATACATGAGAAGGTTACGTTAGAAAACATCGAAGATTCTGCATCAGAATTGTATTGAATTCAAAATAAAGTATTTGTTTTGAAAAAATATTGAATTCGTATTAAAATGTATTGAGCGTTACGTAAAAAATATTTTTAAGTATACATTTTCTATAAATTTTAGGACGTTAAACAAAGTTAGCAGCAGCTGAAGGGTAGAAACGATGTAACGAATATTTTCTATTTACAAATTTCTAGTTTTCTTTGAAAACATTTTTCTTCTTTCTCACTCACTGTGGGTTGTTGTATTATCCAAAAATGTACAGTGAAAGTACTCACTGCCGGCAAAGTTTTTGTCCGTTAGGTGGAGATGTCCGTTAATAAGAATAAAGCAAGAACAAATTTTTATTATTTTTATTATTTATTAAAAGTTTTCACTTTTAATTTCAACGGAAGGAGTCCTTCTTGTTGAATTTCTAAAATACAGGGAGGTGTTTTATGGCAATATCTCCGAATTCACGAGGACTTGCGGCCTTTCCAATCAGTAACATAGGACATTAGCAATGAAAGTTCGTTGGTGAGTAGAGTCACGTGTGGCCTTTTAACACTCAAAGCTTCTACGGAAACACTTTTAAAACTGATGATCGCTTAAGAAATTTTGTAACACAACCATGAGAAGCGAAGAAGTTGCTATACATAATATTTTCGCCAATCTCTTTTGCTTTCCTTTAATAACACCGACAAAAAAAATATAATTGAGCTGTACATTAAACAAGACCCACCTAACTACATGTATTTCGATACACTGTACATTCTCAATATTTAGAGTAAATTGCGAAAAACCGACTAAAATAGCTCTTTTGCAATTTACTCGAAATTTTGAGGGCGTACGACCCAAACCGTAGGTGGATCTGGCCAAATGTACAGACCAATATTGTTTTCTTGTATGCCGGTGTTAGTGCACTGCAGTCTTTAGTTAACTTCATGTCCTCGACCGGTCATGGAAGCGTCCGTTTGTTGGATTGTAATTTATTTGTTTTTCACTATAATGGTTCCAAGTGCAGTAAAATTGTCCGCACAAGCAAGATGTCCGCTTATTGTAGAGCTTTTACTGTATAAGGACGTCGTATTTTGCAACAAAAAAGTGACTTCAAATTTACATAACTTTTGACACTGTTGATCGAGTTAGACTACTTTTTGCTTATTTATAAATGATTGAAAAGTATTATTAAAATTTAAAATTGAAAAAGTGGTCATAACTTTTTAATTCGTCCTGCGATTATTATAGGTTTTTGTTTTCAGAGAGTAGATGTATAGTACTTTCAAACCCTTTACTACTTGTTTTTGATGTATTTTTTTCGCATAAATAATTCCTGGAACAACCACAAAAGCAAATGTAACGCTCACGACACAAAAATTTTAAAAAATCTAAATATGTATATGATTTTATTTCGGGAACCATTGAATGAGGCGAAAACTATAATAAAAATCCTATCTTCTCATATCTATATTAGCTACATTGGTAAACAAAAAAAAACAATACAAAAAAGAATACAAAACGTACGTTTAGAATGAGAATCAGCCATATACGAACATTACGATCATTTGCTTCAAAAGTATCATAAGTAAAAAAAAATGCTTTGCAGAAAACAACTTTAAAGTTTTCATTTTACATACAACGTACAAAAATACATTTCTCTCTCAAAAAACGTTTTTTAGTTATGACACTATTGAAGTATATGAGTGATATGTATAAAGACAGCGGCCAAGCAAACACTTTTTATAAAAACGAAACAAATAACAACAAGAAGCAAAAGGCGTTAAATTTGCTGGTTTGACTTCTTAAAAAGAATTACCAGTTTTTTTATTTCCTTCCACTTTTTTACTTATTAAAAACAAACACAAGAATAACAGAAGTTGCGCCGTCGTCTTTGCGGCTTTGAGTTTTAAATAGCAATCCAATTCTTTTTCGTTTCCTTCCTCTTTTTCTATCATTGATTTATAAAAACTAAAGGTATACACACATTTAAGAAACGAACGGCACGGCACGAATAAAAGCAAAAGCAACAGATTCTGCGCCTCCAGCTTTTTTTAAAACAATTTTACGTATTTTTTATTTTAAAAGCACAACAATTCTTCTTACTCTACATTAATTTAATATTTTTATAAATAGTTAACACTTTTAAAAATTTTTATTTATACTTTAACTGAGACAATATATAAAAATCGCACACGTTACCGAAAATTTGCAAATTAACTGATTAACGAATTGAGATGTGAAGAAGAGTTGAAGAAAACAAAGTTGTTTTTTTTTAAGCTTCGTACAAATGGGAAAAGGGGATTTTAATTAGGGATGTAACGATACGCCGTTTAGCCGATCCGATACCGATACCGATATTTAAAAATAAATATCGCCGATACCGATTCCGATACCGATACGAATATTTAAATTGAGTTCAAGTTTAGATTAACAAAACTCAAGTGCAATTTTTTATTATACAAAATTACATTATAAGAGAGAATATTTAAAATTGATAAAACATTGTAAGTAATTTTTAAGGAGCTACATTTTCTTTGCTTCCAACAAATCTATATTAAAAATATGCAGATAATTAGTAGAAAATCAAGAAAAAATTTTTAATTCCTTTATAATTTAAAAAAATACTCGCCATGCTTTTTAAAAAATCGATTTTTTTTAAAGGACATTTATCAACTAATATTCATCTAAATAACTTAAAAGCTTAATTATTAAAAGACTTCTAAGTTTATATTTATTCACTTAAATTTACATGAAAATACAGTTCTGAGTTTAAATTCGCATAAAAAAATTGTGAAAATGGGTACTTGTTTATCCTTTTTCCTTAAGGAAAAATCATTATAGAATACCGAAAAAGAAATTTGTCCTAGCATCGCTTCCAATTCGGTGATTGGTAATCGAAAAACAGAACTTCTTGCAAGGGCAAGGATATGTAAAACTAATTAGAAATTATCCAAATTTGCAATACTTCCAGATCGCGAATTCTACATTTTCATGACTTCTTTGGAGTATCTCTTTTTTATTGGAATAAGATTTAAAAAACAACGGCTTGAATTTGAATTCATGGTAAAATTAACAAAAAATAAATAATTTTTTTTACAAAATAACAGCATAAAATATTATTAATTTTTAAAATTGATATTAATAAGATTTAAAAAATAATGAAGTGTATTTAATTCATGGTAAAATCGAACAAAAATAAATTATTTGTTAAAAAAAAACTCTGAAAAAATGTTTGAAAGTATCGTCGTATCGGCAGTAAAATATCGCCGATACCGATGTATCGGAAAATCTGAAGTATCGCCGATATATCGGTATCGGTATCGGTATTCGTTACATCCCTAATTTTAATAGACGGTGTTCCCACGAACCAAATTTTTTTGTAAGCAAAAGCAAACAAATGGGTTAAGACTTATTTTTAATTTTTATTTATTTTAAACTTTTATTTTGTACGGGATTTCCTATTATATTTTCGTTAGATGCTACCATTGAATTGTGAATAAATTCAGAACTTATGAAATAATATTAATAAATTTTAGCTCATTTTATTTGTAACATATGAAGTTATCACAATTAAGAATAAAATTTTAAATTTTCTTATGATAACTTTTTAAGAAAAACTTTTCCAAAAAAGTAAATTTTTCTAAAATAAGACCATTTCCATAGAGTACTTTTTTTAAAAAACGTTTCCAAAAAGCACATATTCCAAATACATAAGTATATTTCAAAAAAATTGATTTACCAAAAAGTACTTTTTGTTAAAAGAACTTTTTAAAAAAATATCTCTTTTCCAAAAAGTGTATTTTCAAAAATAGCTATTAATTTAAAAATGCCATGTTAACCCTAGAAGGTCATACTTCGTCGAATCGACGACGCATGTTAGAATTTTTCAGTTTTTTTCTGGTAAATATACTTATTTTATGTCCATTTTTCGTACAGGACTTTAGGTTGTCGTGCTTTAGGTGTGTGCCAATTTTTAGCTTGCTCTGCTTTGAGAAAGTTGTTTTTTTATTTGCGTCGTCGAAACGACGAAGTATGACGCTTGTGTAACTTTTAGAACTTTCGGATGTGAGTTTCCAGTGCTTCGTTGGTGGTTGTTTGAGTAGTTAACTCTTAGTTTTTAAGTCTATAATAAAAAAAGGGAAGTAAACTAGATCAAGAAAGAGTTTGACGGGCAGTATGAGTTGGACCTTGATGATAACGGCATATATGACATAGAGTAAGAAGAATACAAAAGTTCATCAGAAATTGGATGTTAAGTAAAAGATATCACCGGAATAGTTCAGGACGATTTATTTTTAAACATTTTAAGAGAGAAACAAACTTGAAAAAATCTTAAAGCTAATTAACCAATATTGTATTGCAATTGATATTCCAGGATAGGCATCAGATGGGCAATCTGTCAATTTTATAGTATACTTAATACGACTAATGAATACATATTTACATTATTTACGCCTATAACTTATTTCAAATAAAGGCAAAGATTATAAGCCAATACAAATTCACCAAAAGTGGCATATTGTCCACATTTAGAATCAGGTGATTGATAGCCTTGAGGTACAAACATTAAAAACTTGGTACGCGAGAATATTAAAAATTAATCGCCGAATAACGAAGAAAATAATAAAACGATGCCACTAGGGTCAAAATACCAAAAGCGGCAGTAATTTGCTGTTTGGCTTTCTTGTAAACAAAAAATGTGATAAAAGCCGGTATGGGGAGCCCCGAAAAGACTTTAATGCCTCTTACATAAAATAACGACTGATGGTTTTGAAAACGTGTACCGATCTTGTTTAATATATATTTATTTTAGTATTTAAATACATTTTATCGTCTATATGCTTTTAAATTTTTTATTTTCGATAATTTTTAAGCTCTGTTTTTCAAAATAGCCCGAGTAATGTACTACGGTAAAAACATAATTTATGATTAAATAAGCATTAAAAATTAAGTAATATTTTGTTATATTTCGATGATATAAAAACAAATATTTAAAAAAACTCAACATTAAATTTTTTTTGCAAGTGGGTAATTTTTACTGCCACTTTTAATAACACCGTCGTCGATTCGGCGAAGTATAAGCTTTACGCCATAAAAATAAGTATGACTTTCTAGGGTTAAAAAAGCTTTATCAAAAGGCACCATATAAAAAGAGTACCGTCTAGTAAAATTAACTTTTCAAAAAGCACCTCTTCCCAAAAGTACTTTTTCCAAAAAGTATTCCTCCAAGCTAGTACATTTTCCAGCAAAAGAAATTAACTGTTCAAAAAATACATTTTTTGACAAGAATCTTTCCCAAAAAGTATCTTTTTAAAGATATTTTTTTAAAAAGTACCATTTTCGAAAAATACATCTTCCAGCCATCCATTTGACACAATTTTTTTTCTTAAAAAAGTGCAACATTTTTAATCGTAATCAAGCGATTAAAGGATTCTATTATGAGTAAAAGGTGCAAGTAATCCTACTGTTAGAGCATTTAAATAAGAGGTTGTTTAAAAATATTTTTTTTTACTTTCATCTATTTTAAATATCTTTTCAATATTAATTGCATTAGTATTATAATTTTATTTTTTAACAATATTCTAATAAATAAATATTTTAGTCGTATTTGGTTACTTTACCTTATATAAACTTTTGGGTCGTGGCAACACTGTTCGTGAAGCACTTTTCCGTTTTATTTTTTGCTTAAAAAAAACTTCGTTTTCTTCAACCCTTTCTCACAGCTCTATGCTGCAATCAGTTTATTTGCAAATTTTCAGCAACGTGCATGTCAAGGTAGATCTATAAGGCAGTGATGGAAAATTCATTACTCTTGTACTATTTTCAGTACTTTTTCATTTTCAAAATACCGAAGTACCCCCCGCGACATAAAAAGTACTTTTTTCAATAACTTCTTTTTATAACTTTAAAATATACTCACTGAAATTATAGTAAAATTGAATACTTTTACAAAAACCACTTCAATTTTCTGCTGGTGTATTCATTTTCAACCCATTCTATTAAAATATACTTACATATATTCCAAAAAAATCTCTTCAAAGCTGTACCCTTTCAGAAGCTATTAGAAAACTTTTGAAATAGTATAAAACTCATTTTTTATTTAAGTTGCACTGTACCAATTGAAACCAAATGGAATTGAAAGCAGTTCAGTTGGCATCATGGTAGAATTTTGCCTGAGCTTTGATTTTAAACTTCTACTTTCTTAAGGTGAATATAGTGGGATCTGTCCGCGTTTCGCCGCTACACCGTCTCATCAGCGTTCCTGTTCACTTTTACCACTTATGAAGGTGGATGTTTTTTACAAGGAAACATCAGCTATTTAACTAATTTTTGCCTGCAAATAGAATACAAGACTTCTTTTAAATTCTTGTCCTGCATTTTTATTGTGACTCAACTTAGTTTTGCCGAAATTTCCTTATCTGATTAATAATCCAACAATCACAAACTCTTGTTATTTGTTGTCTAGCTCTTGATGGGCATTTTTTCAATACCTACAATCAAAGCTGTTTTCGTGTTAGTGTTAGTGAATTTACATTAATTCAAAATGTTGAACTAGAAAGCTGAAATAATAAAAACTATATTCAAATGTCAAGAAAAGTTCTTTTGTATAATAATTTAGAATACCTGAAATTGTATTTTTTTAAAACTTGAAATAAGTACCATTAAGGCGAAAGTAGTTTTTAAGTAGAAGTTCAGTACCATTTCGCAATCTGTATTTTCCATCACTACTATAAGGTATACTTATCGGCGAATTGATGCTACAAAGCAACTTTTCTGGAAATTCTGGTGTCAAAAAAATGGATGAAAAAATACAAAGTAAATATTAAAATGTGAGTGTATTGGTAGATAGTTTAACATCTTGCTTTCCTCTGCGATTGAATTTGACAATCTCATCTTACATATTATGTTACGTGTAGCCCTCTAGTTATAACAAAGCTTTCCTAAAAATTCTTATTTGCGGTCTACACCTAACTTAAAATGACCAACTTTAACATTCACTTTAAGTTAATGTTAAGTGTAGACCGCTCAAGTTAATGCTTTTTTCAAGTTATAAAACGTAATTAGTAGTGAATTTGTTTTAACAACTCAGTCATAACTTCAAGTTACAACAGCATTTCAACTTAAGTGGAAACGTAGAGTTACAAGATTGAGATAACACTAATTTGAAGTATACACGTAACATAATTCTCTCTGCCATTGAATTTGGCAATCTCATCTTGCATATAATGTTACAGGGAAAATTGTACCAATTGCTGTCTAATTGTACTTGTTTGGACCTAATTGTACCAAAACAGATTTTTGAAGCCAAAAACATGTACTAAGTATAGCAAATATATCGCTTCTCAATACACTCAATAACTTTCCGAAATATTCGCTTTTACTACAGTGCAAATAAATTTATAGCAATTTATTTTTTTAGACTTTAATATGTATCCTGATCTGCAAGAGCTTTAAATTACAGAGACTACGTTTTGTGAGCTGGTCTTATCTGGCCACTTTATATATTCATACCTTTAAATCGAACCTTGTTCTCAATACTTCGCAAAATTTAAGTCAGATGAAAATGACAAAATAGAAATTAAAAAACAAATGGAAAAGTTATTGATTATACTAAATAATCCATTATTGTAGCATTGTACTTTAAAAGTTAGATTTGTACCAAAAATGCTACAATTGTACCAAGTTTTCCATCGCTGCTATGATACGTGTCGATCAGGGTTGTAAGATGTGGCGATTTCTCGCCAAACGTGGCGATTTTTCAACTTGTTCGGCGTCTAAATTTTTGATTTGGCGACATGGCGATTTTTCTAGCGATAAATAAATTTATTGGTGATTTTTATGGCTATTTTTTTATTACAAAATTGAAGCTAAAAATTTGTATAATTCTGGAAAATTACTTTGTTTAAAGAGTATTTTAAAAAATAAATCCCACCAAAACTCGTCTGCAAGAAATTAAAACAATGTGATTTTGGTGGTTTTTCTTTTATTAATAACAATAATCATTAATGGGTTTTGAATTTGGATGATAAAAATTTACAAGAAATAATTTTTGCCGATTTTATTTCTACTTTTGGCGATTTTCTGCAAAATTTTTATACCTACGATCATTTTATAAAAATTTATGTTAAAAAAGTATTATATAAAAACAAATTTATTATCAAATATACATTAAGAAAAACTACATAAATTGATGTTGGGACTTTGGCGATTTTTAAAACCAATTTGGCGAAATAGGTCGGAAAAAATATGACAACCCTGGTGTAGATTCATTTATATGATAGACAAAGAGGAAGGAGAATAAAATATTAGATTTCTTTATAAAAGTAAAAACCGCGAATACGACAGCGCCGCCTGAGTAGCTCGTTCTTATTTGTGCCTCTCTTTTATTAAATGTGTTTTTGTTGTGTTTTTTATAATCAAAAGAAAGAGGAAGGAAATAAAAAACTCTTAACTTAAGTCCAAAGCGTATTCAAACAGGTGATGTTCCTCTAAGCACAACAGATCTAATTTTTTGGCTAATTAGACATTCGTATGTCAAAGCTTATCTATGTTAAAATAGGGACTAATATATCAGTTGTTTGTGGAATGTAGTAATTGTTGTAGAATCACCACCATCTGTATGAATGCGCTTTGCTTAATTCAAAATAGCAAAGAAGACATCGCAAATTCTGTTACTTGTTGATATGTTGTTGTTGTTGTTATTTGTGACGTTTTTTTTATATAAAGTTTGTTTGGCCGTAATAGAAGTTACTAAAATAATGAAAATAGCTTCGAAGCAAATCAAATTAGTTTTTTACCAGCGTTGCCATTATTCAATTTTATTCTAGTTTTGGCTATTTAGAAATATCTATAAGGTAAGTTAGTCTACTCTTAATGCAAACATTTCCATTTTTAGACATCTTCATAAAATGAGTTTAGCAGTTTGTGAATGTATGTATTCTTATATCATTCACAAACCGATTTCACTTTTTTATTTGCAATCTTTCTACCAGATTGGTCGCATTGTTCAATAATTTTGTGTTTGGATTCGATGTCTTTCTGCACGTCTCGCTTTAATACATTTCGTGAGAAGGTATTCAAAAGTCTATCCCCCATATTTATAAATTTTAGAATAAGTTTGAATTGTATTTTATTTAAAATTTGTCATAAAAAATTTTCTTAATATATATTTCAAATACATTTATTTTTTTATGGGTATAAGCCTACACTGAAAGGAACTCCTTCATTCAGACAATGAATTTCTTCATTGTATTAATGATATTTGTCATTGAAAGTCAGCTAATGAAGCCCTTCATTGGATTAATGCAGAATGTTTCATTGTATTTAAGAACTTCATTTGGTCATCCATGTCATAAAGGGAATGAAACTATTTCATTAGTTCAAAGAAACAGTTTCATGAATTAAATGTAGTTCTGTCATAAAGTTGTTTATAAAAGAAAAGTAGCACACAGAGGCAATTAATGTGATGTGCATTGGTATATGTCAGTATCAATTGATGCGGGACTGTTTAGTAACAAGTACTATGCTTTCATCATTTTAACAGTCCAACAACAATTAACACAATGACACGCCAATGTATATTCATGATGTTGATGTCTGGCCTGAAA